>JZLH01S0104340.1:3988-14644 GCA_001188425.1 Eucidaris tribuloides
AACAATAAAAACAAAACTTTATACTGAATAGTGTTGTGTTATGTTGTATTTAGATCATATGCAACCTGTCACCATAAAACACTGATATAGTTACATATCTTATGAAACATAAACATAGAAAGAAAAATACTTTGGGTGAAAAATATAAATATTCAAACTTTTGCAACATGTTAAGGTCATAAATCTTTTGATTTTTTGAGGACACTTCAGCTTCATACTTATATCATAATTACGATACTTGGCACTTTCCTTACTTTTGGGTTGTGTGACTTTATCAGGGTGTTGTGGTGACGGGTCACATAGAGATTTTATCTGATATTGAGAAAAATATCACAGACACATTATTGTTTTGATCATCACCTTGATATGTAGTGAAAGTGTGATATGCCCAAAATATCTTCTAGACAGCTTATATATCATATATGGTTCTTACACAGCACTTTCTCCAAAAACTCCTATTTCTCTCTGTGGGTTCCAGGAGAATACATGCTTGTTTTGTTTCATGTCAGGAAGCTTTATTGTTGAGAATTAATCTGATTTCATAGTTGTGTTCAATTCAAATTAAAAATTAAAATGGAGTATTCTTGTAACGAGTCCAGGCAAGACTTCATGACTGGCACTTACATGTACACAACAATATTGCTTTCTATTGCTATTATTATTTATTTATTATTGCTCCAACAATATTACGATTCCTATTAACCCGTTGGAGACAAGTACGAGTTAACTCATGTTGGGTTCTATAGAAAATGCGTGTTATAAGTCAAGTCAAATCGTCTCCAACAGGTTAATGGCACTACTACAATTTCTATCAAAAGTATCATTGACACTATTTCTAATTTGATCTTTGATATTACTACCACTTCTTGTACACTGCTGTTTCTGCCGCTGCTAAACTGGAATTCTCTTTAATTAATGAGTTCTAAAGCACTTTCTCCTACAATGGGCTGAAAGTGTATAAGAATTTTGAAAAGTGACATGAAACAAATTATTACTTAAAAGTTTTCTGTTGTAAGATTAGATAGCCCTTTGGCAGACAAATTTGTTGTGTAGCTTTCATCTGCTTTCATGGCTAAACATTAATTCAAAGCAGGGGCAATATGGTCCAAGATAATTCCACCAACCCAGATATACCATCACATTATTGCAAATGTTGGTATATGTATCAAATCATTTCATTTGTGAGGCATTTTGAACTCTTCCAATTATGTTATTTCCCTTCAAGTCCAACATGAATTGTTATCAAAAGATTTTTTTTTTAAAGTGATAGGCTAACATTGTGGAGCTTCAATTTAAAAAATTGTCGAACTTTGATATCTGAATTACATAGTAGTGTTCAAATGGACAAATAAACACCCTAGAATACAAAAGTTTGGAAATTTATGCTACCACTGGTAAGATATGAATGAATAAACAATTAATACTCTGGGCGAGTAAAAAATAGCCTAGATCTACACATAGCAAGTCTATGGGAGGAAGTGGGCAAGTGAATCCGGTCAATTTGAATGCTTGTAGATTTTCACTTTTTCAAAGCACTAAATCATCATTTTGAAATACAATTTTTTCAGGGCTTCATTTTTAGACATTATCAAAGACACTTGGAGCCAGGGTTGGAAAAAAATCATGATTTTTTTTTTTTGAAAGGGGTGATTTAAATCAATAAATCGATTTATTTGATTTAAATCACTGATTTTTTCAAAAAAAATCATTATTTAAATCACCACTGATTTAAATTGTCAACCCTGCTTGGAGCGTGGAGGATTATGTAGCTCACATTTTTGTAACTGTGGTAAATGTTAGCCAGTGGCTATAACAATTACAGGCACTACCTCTACTGCCGTGAGGGTGATACTTCAGCTAATTATTGGATGTTTGTAAAACTTGCTCAGTTATTATATGTTAGCTTTATATACTTTTATCATTTTGTAATTTATTGACCATTCAATCAAACTGTCAGTCCACATATTTGTGTATAGGCAAAACAAAAACCATTTGGATAGGGTATGTGGATTTCAAAATATAGTTTTGGCTTTGCATATGGACTCAAAGACAGATAGACAAAATTTTACATACCACGTACAAATCACTAGAAGCCTAATTCACAGTTTTTCCCATGAAGTAATACAGTTACTGCATCAAATAACACACAACCCAAGTACATCCAGACAATTTTTACGAGACAAAACATACTGTACCTACCTCTAATAACCTGCCTGTTTGCATGGACCACATAAGATCTCAAACACATCTTGCCCTGCTGCACAGACGATCTCACTGCTGGCATCCAAGGCCAGGCAGGAGAACTGGACCGGCTGGGGTGACGTGAAGGTACGGAAGTTACGATACCTACAAAAATAACATGAGGAAAGAGCAATAAAAAAGTGTACACAAGTACAGATAACGACTTTGACTTTACGAAGTTACAATCCCTACAAGAAAATCACGAAGAAAGAGCAATAGAAATACATAAACAAGTACAGATAATGAATACTGTATGACTTTGGATATTGGAGAAAATAATCTCCCCTCAATGTCTTGAAGTTGTAATAGTATCATTTTATGGTGTGAAGTCCTAGTGGTTAGAGCTTAAGCCTTAGGACCACAAGGTTGCAGGTTGAGCCCCAGACGGGTCATACCAAAGTAGGGCTGAGTCATCCCGTTACAAAAAATTTCCATTTAAACGGTGCTCCTAAACGGGCGTTTACGGATTAAACGATTTTGTGAAGTCGGCAAATCGATGTCAAAAACAAAATATCAAGTTCCGTATTGCGCTAAAAAGGATCGTGGGGAGTTCGTTTTTTAGAATGAGAAATTATTAGCGCTATTATTAAGTTCTGTATAACACTAAAAAAGATCGCTGGGAGTTCGTTTTTAGGATTAGAAATTATTAGCGCTGATATTAACTTCGGTATTTCGCTAGAAAGGATCGCGGGGAGTTTGTTTTTTAGGAAGAAAAATTATTAGCGCTATTATTAAGTTTCGTATAACACTAAAAAAGATCGTCGGGAATTCGTTTTTTAGGATAAGAAATTATTAGCGCTGATATCAAGTTCCGTATTTCGCTAGAAAGGATCGCGGGGAGTTCGTTTTTAGGATGAGAAATTATTAGCGCTATTATAAAGTTTCATATAACACTAAAAAAGATCGTCGGGAATTTGTTTTTTAGGATAAGAAATTATTAGCGCTGATATCAAGTTCCGTATTTCGCTACTATAGGATCGCGGGGAGTTCATTTTTTAGGAAGAGAAATAATTAGCGCTGATATTAACTTCCGTATTCCGCTAGAAAGAAATTGTGGAGTTTGATTTTGGATGTCTTGTTTTAGAATACACAAAAAAGGGTAAAAATCGTTTACACCTACACGGAAATTGTAAACGTTTACACCCTCTGACAGGCGTGTAAACGTTAAACGGGCGCTTCGACGCAGACCTATACCAAAGACTTTTAAAATGGTACCTCCTGCTTTCTAGCCAGGTGCTTGGCATTCTAGAACAGAGAAGGGTAATTTACAGTTATGCAGGGCCCAATGGGAATATAGACTATTTAACTGAAGTGGCTACACTAGGTAAATAAAAAAAATCTTATTATTATTATCATTATTATTATTATTATTACTTCAACCTTACCTGAAATAAATATTCTGTTTTACAGAAACACTGTGTCAATAATTTACTGTAATGACTCCACCTTCGACAGTATGACATAAACTTCAGCCTACAATTAGTCGACAATAGTCTTGTGACCAGTTAAAAAATTATGGTTTGTCTCTGTGAACAATATTTCTATGAAGCAGAGTAAAAGTTTGCAATTCAGTTAAAATTAAGTATGTGAGGACAATCTATTTTCCACATAAACTTGTTAAAACCACCAAACAGTAATTTCAACAGCTAATGCTGCATCAGTAACACATGCAAGTCAATGTCAATGACCATCACAAATTTAGCAGTCATGCTGAAACTACCCTGAATTTAAATGTATGTCAACACTTTTCCCTCAACAAAATGGTAATATTTATTTAGAAAAGAAATAATAAAGGTTCCATCGCAGACATACCTGTGTAAGTCAAAGGCTCGAACCGTTCCGTCCAGAGAAGCAGACACAACAACCTTTCCAACATTATTAAAGGACACCCCAGTGACCCCAGCAGAGTGTTCGTTAAAGGTCACAAAACAGAATCCACTGGATGTGTTCCAAATCTTGACCTGCAGAAAAATGGAATAGGCATGGATGATGAAGAAAGTCAAAATCGTGGTCAAAGAATTCACTTAATTTATATACTGCCGACTCAACAGAAATGTTAAAACCACATATTGTTTCAATAAAAAGTGCAATTTTTCCTCTGAAAAGATTTGAATTAACTGTGTCATTTGAAAATCCTGCAAAGAATTATTCCATAACATCAAAATTCAAACTTTGTCAAAATATTTGTCAGTACTGAAAGGACATGATGAATCTAATCTGTTATTAATATCACTGAGTTCAATTTTTTTTGTAATAATGGTATACAGCAGTGAAACTTATGATAACTCTCAAATCATGTTTCCTAACAAAAGCATGAAAACAGTGAGGAATGAAAGATGTGGAACAAAATTTTGATTTATGTCCATTTTCAGATACTGTGGATATCAACTGGACATTCTGAAATTTTACAAAGAGTTAATTGTTTTTTTTTCTTTTCGTTTTTTTTTTGATGGAATTTTCTACATTACTGTTTCCAGTGTTTTGTGATGCACCACAGTATGGTAACTGTCAAGAGGAATTTCATTGGGAAATTACAGCATTTTGCCACATTTTAAATAAAAGACATTGCTCTGCAAAAAGAGGAAATTATCTGGTTTTATACAACACCCAAGTAGATCCTTGTCATTTGATTTGAGGCTTGTTGGTTACATGATATTCAATAAATGAATGTATTATATTGAGTGCAGTGTGAAATTTGGTTCCATTGGGCATGTATTTTTGGTTTCATTTTTGGTTCCACTGCATGCTGCCCATAGCTGTCACTATACTGCATGCATTGTGCGCAGTTGCACTACACGTAACTCTTACTGCACGCTGCCACCGCTGTGTGATGTGCAAACCACATGGCATTAGCCATTTCCATGCATTTGGGTATGCATACTTGTAGCCTACAGCTGTGTGATGTGTGTACTGTAAATGAGTTATATGTTTTAACTTTGAATATAACTCACTGTTTTGATGAAGATTTGAATACTTGGTGAAATTTAAATGAATTTTTGGACAAGCCAGAAAGAGAATGGCACTGGATTATCAGAATTTAAGTATGGCTGTATTTTTTCATGCTTCAATCCTCCAATTAAATGACAAAGATCTACTTAGATGTTGAATAAAACAATGTTTTATCATTCCTTCAATAGTAAAAATACTTTCATTTGTTAAATATATTTGTACCATTGAACTCGTAAACATTCATTATTTGAATACTATTATGTCAGAGAAGCGCTGTAAATACCTTGCCATCATCAGCCCCTGTAGCTATCAGCATCCCATCCTTGGAGTAGTCCAGACAGGTCATGTTGTTGTAGTGGCCCTGCTGCTTTAAGACGTAGCACTCACTTTGCCATTCCCACACCAATAGCTGACCCAGACCTGAACACCCAAAGGCTATCCAGTCACCGGGACGGTTGAAGGCAACAGATACCACCTGCTGATCCGAGATACTAAAGGAAATATAACAACAACAAATATTAGATGTACAACAAAATATCATTCTTACCATCATCATCACCATCATCACCATCACCATCACCACCACCATCATCATCACCATAACCATCATCACCACCATCATCATAACCATCACCACCATCATCATCATCATCATCACCATCACCATCACCACCACCATCATCATCATCACCATCACCATCACCACCACCATCATCATCATCACCATCACCATCATCACCACCATCATCATAACCATCACCACCATCATCACCATCCTCATCATCACCATCATCATCATCACCATTATCATTATCCCCATCATCACCATCATTACCATCATCATCACCATTATTACCATCATCATCACCATCATCTCAGCACAATCATCACCGTCATCATCACCATCATCATCATCACCATC
Organism: Eucidaris tribuloides; assembly: GCA_001188425.1. Lineage (NCBI taxonomy): Eukaryota > Metazoa > Echinodermata > Echinoidea > Cidaroida > Cidaridae > Eucidaris > Eucidaris tribuloides. Next base: position 10,101 of record JZLH01S0104340.1, read on the forward strand.
ATCATTACCATCACCATTATCACCACCATCATCATTATCATCACCACTATTACCACCACCACCACAATCATCATCACCATCATCATCATTATCATCACCACCACCATCACCATCCCTATCCTCATCATCACCACCATAGCTCAAAATGGATTATACATCCAAAACATACAATAAATCTATCCTAAATTATAATTTGTTTGCATTTATTCCTTTTTGGTGCATGCTATGTAAATACTTGCAATACATGCTGCATTGTAATAGTTAGCAGTGTTGAAATTACTTTTTATTTTTGGGGAGCCATTTTGAAAAATCACCAGAGCCATTTTTCATTTTACCAGAGCCATTTTCAGTTTTTCAGAGCCATTTTTTTTTTCAGGAATCAGGTATAATCATCATGGTTTTGCATCACAGTTTGCCTTGTTTGTTTAATAACAAATTCATGTATCCTTCTATCATTTACTAACTATATGGCAGTAAGATTGGGAAAAAAATCAGAAAAAAAATTGAAATAAAAAGTGTGCATGAAGTGCGAAGTTGTAGTAGGCCGGGGTCCAGGGCCCACCTATTGGGCCCTGGAAGCTATAGGGTTCTAGATGCTCTCTGGTGCAATCTTGGCTAATTTTGGAAACCGTTTCTTTTCATTTAAAATGGTTGGTTTGAGGACATTTAATACTAAAATGTGTTGGAAAATGAAAAATGAAAACAAACGTAGTTTCAATGTCTACTTCATTCCCCCAAAATTTGCTTAAAATATTATTTGTATCTTATTCAAAATAATTTCAGATGATTTTCTGACCAGAAACACTCCTTCTGAAACTTAAAATTTAAAGTAACAAAGTACTTCATTAAATGGAATATTCAGTAACAGGCAAGTTTTGCCAGACCGCTAGACAAGGCAGTGAACAGGACACCACGTCTGGCAATTCTCTGACCCGGCAGCTGAGGGGAGATTTCACTCCAGTGACTGTAGACCTACTTCCAATCCAGCTGCTCCAAGTTCGTCACTTTTTGACTTAATACCTCCGAAAAATTGGGTTAGAATTTCGGAAAAAAAATTCTTACAGTCCTGTGACACCTTTGTGGTAAATTTATAACTTTCAAGTGCAGAAATTTACCAACAAAATCGTAACTTTGAGTTTAAAATCGGTTTGAAATACGATTTTTACAACACCCTTTACCACATGTGGGACTACATGTAAGCATTCACTGAGAAGGTAACTGGCGCGCCATGAATTTGCCGATAATTTTGCTGCTTTTAGAACTCGAAAAATGTGATTTCAAACATTCTGCTTACCTTTTCTGCTACTTTCAATAATTGTGTATTGAAGCATTTCTGCTATTTCTTAAGTTCTTGCCAGAATTTTCGGCGATTTTCTTTTCTAGCTAATTGATGCAAGATTTTTTCTTTTCCAGAATTATTTAAGAGTACGCACTGCTTCTAGCACGCCGACTGCCCAGACTTTCCGCTAATTTTGCGTCTTTAGACGGGAGCGATTTTCATATTGGGAGTCGCTCGGTACTTAGTAGATTTTGGCAGTTACGAGAGCGATCTCAGAGCAGACGAGGGCGAAATCGCTCATCGCTCCCGTGTATTTTCAACGCTGATAGTTAGTTTCCCTTGATTGACTTGCAACGTATAATTCTTTTGGTAGAATGATTTGCTAAATAACTAAGTCTGATAAAACTCAAAGCCCAGGTATAGTTGTGGTAAATGGTAAAAAATGAAATTCTATGCAATTATGTTTTTCATTAGATCTGTATGATCTATCAATGTCCTAAAAAAATGCTCCCTCTGAAACTCAAAATTTTGAGAAATTACTCAAAATGTAAAATATAAGGGGGGGGGGGTGATCCCCGGCATAAGAAGTGTACATACTGCTACAAGTTCTCTTTTATTTTAAACACCACAATTAATCAATATAAATACTTTTTCAGCGGGTTCCATGCTGTTTTGTGATGTCTGGGTAACAATAGAATACTTTATGAACAATTGACAAAAAAAGTTTCTGACTAAAACTATACTTGGGCTTTCATGTTAGCTCAGAGTACATTAGTAATAAGAAAATTCAGTTTTAATTTAACTAATCATTTCACTTTAGACCAGTAATTTCTCTACATTGGTGATTTATATTCGTTTTTTTTTTTTTTGGCATTTAATAATAATAATAATACATGGAACTTTTATAGCGCCGTTATCCAATTATGTTTGTCTTTTGACATCTTTGAGTTTATCATTGTTAATAAAACCAAAAGCTATATATGCTTACTTCAATGTGTGGATGAGATTAAATTCAGGCATCTCATGTAAATGGAAGGTTCCTGACGCAAAACCTGCCACAAGAATGTGATTCCTTTTATGAAAATCAGCACAGGTCAGATCAACGAATTCTCCAGGTTTATTGTAGAAGTGTCTATGAAAAAGAGAAAAGACAAAAAATAGTAGTGCAAAGGAGCAGTCATTACCAAAAGATGAAAATGTAATCTTAAATCATTCATTGTGTATGTGTAATATGTGACCGCCCAGCTCAAAACCCACAAAAAGTATGCCAAAATTAATTTCCACTTTTCTTCATAGTTTAAAGAATAAGCTCTCAGCTTTAAAATGATATATAACTTGTTAAAATTGGACAATCCTAACCCACTCAAAATGTGATTGAAATACGAGAGACTTAGGAGGTGCAGTTTCACAGAAAAGAGAGAAAAGAGGATTTAAAGATTACGTTCACTCAGGTGCACTATGCGAAAGCACATGTGCGAAAAAATGTGGTCCAGGAAAACTGCCAATATCTCAGTTTCACTTTCGTTTTACGCCACCACATTTTGACAGTAGAAAGAGAAAAGATTACTCTTTTAGATAAGACAAAATTCAAAAATTTGAGTGGATCATCCCAAATGACACATTTTGGTCTATTACAGAGAATCATAATCTGCGACTTTTTGTTGGTTTGGAGCTGGGCGGTCACATATATTCTAACATGATATCTTCACCAGCAACAATCTTGGCTGTAGGCTAGCTAAATGTTAGTGTGTGTGTGGATGATTGTATTGTGTTATGGGTTTTTTTTCCACACTTATATTTGCACATCACATTGTTTGAAAATAATCACAACGATATAATATAGCATTATCCACATTTACCACATATTTATTTCAATTCATTCAATTCAATATCTATTGTCTTCTCGGAAATTGACTTCATTTACATACAAAAAATTACAAAAGAAATAGAATACAACACACAACAAAACAGTTTTACATCATAAATTATACAATAAGACTCGATACAGGATATCAAAACGATAATCGATGCAAAATTTGAGAATGTATTGGCTGATAACCTTAAAAATTTCATGTGAATAATTTGACAAGACAGACTGAACACTTGTAAAATGTTTTGTTTATTGTTTGTTTGTTTAGTGTCTAAATAATGTAGGTTGTGATTATTTCATACAAAAAAAATCAGACCACTCAAATTACATTGACTCATTTGCATATTACTCAAGTTAGCATGAGATTAAAAGGTTGGTCTTTAGCAACCAAGCCATAGCTATATGGTGGATGATGATATGTGGTGGGGGTGGTGTTTCAATAGGTGAGATAATGTATGATGGTGGTGGATGATGTATGGATGATGATGATGTGAATGATAGATTTGATGAAAGATATGATGATGGTGATATGTGCTGAGATGATGGTGAGAATATGTAAGAATGGTGATGAGGATGGAATGAAAATGGGGAAGATGTACTATAGGATGAAGGTATGATAGTCATATGAGGTATGGTATTCGAGAGGATGATGGAAAATGATATTTTGTAAGTTTAAGCAAAATAATTTTGTATGTGTGTTTTCCTTCAGTATCAGCGGATAGCAGGTAGTATCCGTTTCTTCTCAACCGTCGTTCCGGTGACTATAGCCTTTGTTTCAACTGGATCCAGCTGTTGGTGTGGGAGTGGCAAGAGTGAGTGCTAACTCTTAAAGCAGCATGGCCACTACTAACAACATGACCTGTCGGACTCCCCTCCAAGATGGGATCTGATGAGCCACTAGGCTGATGATGGCAAGTATTTACAGCGCTTCTACTGACATAATAATTATCAAATAATGAATGTACAAGTCAATGTACACTCAAATATCAACGATAAAGTATTTTACCAGTTGAAGGAATGATAAAAACATTGTTTATTCAACATCTAAAGTAGACTTTGTCATTTAATGGAGATTGAAGCATGAAAAAATAAGCCAACTTAAATTTGATAAATCTCAGTGCATTCCTTTCTGGCGCTGTCCAAAAATTCATTTAATATTCACCGAAGTATCAAATCATTCATCAAACAGTGGAGATAGATTCAAATTCAAAACATATAACTCATTTACAGTACACACAATCACACAGCCTTAGGGCTACACTATCACTACCCAAAATCATGTTAAATGGCTAATGCATGTGTTCACACATTACAGCCAGCCTAGGGCAAGCGTGCAGTAAAATTACGTGTAGCAAACTGTGCACATGTCTAGCAGTATCGAGGGAACTAATAAAA
>JZLH01S0104365.1:0-19775 GCA_001188425.1 Eucidaris tribuloides
CAAATTTTGCACAATTGGTCTGCTTATCCGCTCTACTATATCCTCTAAGGTCTTTGATAAGGTTTAAAAAATGAAGCCTTGAAAAAAATCGTACTTCAATGTAGTCATTTTAGTGCTTTAAAAGAGTGAAATATCTACGAGTATCCAGATTGACCAAGTCCTGACCTTGTCCTTTTCCTGCCATAGACTAATGTGTTATTGATCTTATACGTTATACTCCATCGGAGGATAAAGCCACACGAGATGTTTATCCATGTATACCTTACCTGTGGCAGTATAACTTTCAAAACTTTGATTTTTGGGGGGAATGTTTATTGATTAATTCTAAGCACTATCATGCAGCTAAGATATCAACGTTTGGTAATGTTTTAAACTTAAGCTCCACAATGTTAAATAGTGTCTTTAATATGATACAAAGAAATCTGCCCTCATTTGCCGAGTTGGGTAGGATGTGTGTGTGTGTGTATGTGTGTGTGTGTGTGTGTGTGTGTTTGTTTGTTGTGTGTGTGTGTGTGTGTGTGTCGGGGGGGGGGGGTCATACCCTCCTCTTCGTTGACCAATAACATAAAAACAAGATAAGCGAATAAGTAAATTACGCAATGCGTAATATGAGTTCTCGCCGCATGTGTATGTCTCTGTGATGGCTCTTATTTTTTAAATGTCAAGCTTGAAAACAAAGTTTTTGTCAAGTATCAGGAAAGTTACCAATTCAACTACCCGTCAGATATTACAAATAGAATCAAAATTGGCAGAGAAGTAATGATGAACAAGCCCTTTTGGAGCATTTTTAAAAGAAAGGATGAAATATGCATGAATTACGACAATTAATGAATTTCATAATGTTGTGTAGAACCCCCATCAAGCCCTATCAGATGATCAATACAAACAGAATCAGACTCCAGCCAGATTTATAGGAAAAAAAACACATTTTTGGGGGTCCTTTTCATTGATTTTGAAAGGATTTGCATAATCATATTAATGAATGTCACAATTCTGTGTAGAAATTTGGTTCCCCCACCATATTCTTTTAAGATGAAATATAAAAAAAAATCACAATCCGCTAAGAAATAAAGAAGAAGCATTTCTTTGTCATTCTTCACTGATTTTGAATAAGTGTGCATAAATAAGCACAATAAATGAATTTCAAAATTCCGTGTAGCAGTTTTGAAGCCCAGAGTCCTATTTGATCGATTTCCCAGAGTCCTATTTGATCGATTTCCCATTTGTTTGTTTAATTGATTGGCTGTTGATTGTTTAATTGTTTGATTGATTGATTGATTGATTGATTGATCGTTTGACTGATTGATTGCTTGATTGTTTGATTGATTGATTGATTGATTGATCGTTCGATTGTTTTATTGATTAATTGATCGATTGTTTGATTAATTGAATGAATGAATGATTGATTGATTGATTGATTGATCGTTTGATTGTCTGATTGATTAATTGATTTTTTATTGTTTAATTGATTGATTGATCGTTTGACTGATTGATCGTTTGATTGTCTGATTAATTGATTTTTTATTGTTTAATTGTTTGTTTAATTGATTGATTGATTGTTTGATTGATTGATTAATAAATTGATTGATTGATTGATTGATTGATTTTTTGATTGATTGATCTTTGATTGTTTGATTGATTGATTGATCGTGTGATTGTTTGATTGATTAATTGATTGTTTGATTGATTGATTAATTGATTGGTTGATTGAATGATTGATGGTGTTTGATTGATTGATTGTTTCATTAATTAAATGATTAATTGCTTGAATAATTGATTGATTGTTTTTGATTCATTGATCGATTGATTGATTGGCTGTAGATTGTTTATTTAATTGATTGATTGTTTATATGATTAATTGGATGAATTGAATTGATTTCAATTTTACACTTTTTCCTATACAGAAATAAATCAAATACAGTGACTGTTTACAGAAATCATTCATTAAAAGCATATAGGATGATAATGACAAAAAATAACCCTCAGCTTACATTCAAACAAAAGCGGAGAAAGCTGATTTCAAATAAGACCTTTCCATAATTGATGGACAATTTCTTCCAATGGGTCTGACTTCACATTGCATGTACGAAATCAACGCATACTAAAATGAAATTTGAAAAGAAAATTCACAAAGAGAAAAGGCTAATGAAGTTAACTGAACAATGTATTTCTGGACTTTGTATATTGTACAAAATGTACCCATATACATTACTAGGTTTTGAATAACTGCACAACAATTAACATTTTCAAATACTTGCATTTATTTATTTATTTGTTTATTTAATCATTCATTATTATTCAGACTTACCGACGACCGCCAAAAATCCAATCACATGAAGAACCCGAAATGAAAAATATCGTTGTCGAGTGATTTCCATCCTACAATAAAAACAAAAGTAAGAAAGACTTTAAACAGGTTGTAACTTTTGCTTGATCACAGAATAGGCTATGACAGTGGGCCGTACGCATAAAAAATAGTAATTGCTTTTTCTAGCCTTTTGCTTGAATCCATATGCATAAAAAATAGGAATTGCTTGCAAGCACAGATTCTTGCTTGCCTGCAAAAACATTTTGAAACAAAGGTTGTTCTTGACAACCTGATAGTTTGCCCGAGGTTTGCAGGTTTGTCCGGTATGACAAAAACAAGAATATGCAAATTGATTCCAACCATCATACACTCCAGAAATAATCAGTAGAATCGTTCCTCGATGGTCACATAAAGAAACATCCATAAAGTTGAAGACATAAGTGAAGTGATCTTTCGTAACTCCCATCACAGGAAATGCTTCTCCTGTCACGCGTAATATTTTAATACATTATACGAAACCCGCCTCTGTGCTCCCATGAAAGTAATAGACCGTATACATGAAAACACTTACTAACATCCTACAAGCCAAAGATGGAATTCAAGCAATTGCTTTTTTTTCGTATGCATAACATTTTGCTTGTGTTCAAACCGTTTTCTTGCCATTCGTGAGCAATTCCTACAAAGTCTCCAAAGCCATACAATAGCAACGTCACGGCGGTGCGAACAACAACAAAGGCCAGATCCGCACGAGTCGAATACGGATGGGAAGGAGCCTCCCATCTTCACAACTCGCGGTCAACGTACATAAATACATTCTGAAAGACGCAACGTACCTCCAGAATTGAGTTAAATCTTTAACCCCCTTCCTGAAATATTTCCCCCAATTTTTTCTTGATATACCAGAAACAGTATTTCTTGATTTCTTCTCCTTTTGTGCCCATGTTATTCTAAATACGAGCATGGACATGTTTTAAACTCGAATGTAAGCAAAAAATCGCTCAAGCTGGTATTGAGGAGCTTGAAAAAAAAAACCAAGCAAATTCTTGTCAGAACAAGGAAAAGTTTCTTTTTATGCATACGTTTATAAGCAATTTCTTTCACCTGTTGCCTGAGCTTGATTTTGCTTGACAACCAATTGCTGGTGCCTGAAGCAATTCCTTACAAGCAATTCCTACTTTTTATGCATACGGCCCAGTAACTCCGAGAACGCCCGGTATTACTCAAGTGCTATCCGTATGAAATACAACTATAGTCTGTATGTCGTAACTTCAACGCAAACCCCGTTTTAAAACACTCAGAAATGGCAGAAAACGCCCACATAAAACGCCCATAAGTTAATTGACGCACATATTCATATTTCACTGATTAATTGATAACATCAAGCCAAATATATCATACAAACCCCTTGCTGAAAAGATAACTGATTCATGCGTACTTTAAAGACACAGGCTAACAATGTGGAACTTCAATAAAAAAACAAAATATCAAACTGTGATATCTCAGTTACATTAGTAGTGCTTAAAGGCAGTGTGTCTCTTTTGCACGCCTATAATTGAACATTGTGCAAAAAGACTTGTATATAGAAGAAAATCCCATTTACGAACCTTTAGAAAGGTGTAGAAACGCAGTTTTAGAGGAATTATTGTAAATGTTTGACTTCGATTGATTTTTCGTCTATAGTGACACAAATTCTACAAGTGGTACTAGTCTATTTTTAGACAGTGCATGTAGGTCTTTTTACCTCATGTGTAATACACCAGTACTGTACACGTAGATGACCTTGCTTTCCTTTCACTGTGCCAGATGCATTCCAGCACAACCGTCTGGAATTACATAAGTACTGTGATCAGCCTGGGTGATTTACCCATGGACCTATACTATAGGTCCATGAAATACACAGTGTGCCTAGAACATACACTACACAACTACTGGCTTTTCTGCATTTTTGTTTTAATCTAGGTGATTTCTGATCTTCAGATGTCACAGGCAAGTACTTTTTAAATACCGTTAGGGTATGAATAATGTTTGTTGTGTCATGGGAGGGTTGCAAATGAGATTCCCTACCTTTAAATAGACAAATAAACACACTAGAATACAAAAGTGTGGAAAGTTATGCTCCCACGTACTATATGCATGACAGAACGTCACCCATGAATTTCCACTGCGGATGTAGGATAAAATAGCCTAGATCTACACACTTTGTAAGTCTATAGGTGGAAACGGGAAGGTGATATCCGGTCAACTTGAATGCTTGTAGATTTTCACTTCATTTAAAGCACTTAATAATTATTTTGAAATATAATTTTTTTAGGGCTTTATTTTAAGACCTTATCAAATACACTTAGAGCATGGATGAGTATATGTAGCTCACATTTTTTTAAAACTGTGGAGGTTTAAAGACAGGAAATCTCTATTGCAGTCCTTCAGAAACACAGCAAAACCTTACTAATGTCATGTCACTTATGAACGACGTGTGTGTGAAATTAGGAGATCAGTATAATTACATAGAAACATTATATTGAACTAGAACAGTTCGACTGCGCGCAGTCGATGGGTATGCCTCCGTAGTCAGCACTACATGCATGTACCCCATTTGATCAGAAATTTGTAATATATATAATATATAATACATAATATATATCATAATTTAATTTAAAATGTAACAGTCACTACAATTGTAACAAAAAAGGGTTCGTATATATACTTTTCTTATATTTGACCAAAGGTGCTTGATGGTATTTGCTGGTATACACCTGCGCCTTTACACAAAATTATTTTTTTTTGGCAAGCAAGCGAGATGCGCTGCCTGTAATTTCACAAAGTATCAAATTCAAATTCAAATTCAATTCCAATGTTTTATTGTACTTCAAGGATATATATGTTGTTTACATGCATATATATATAACTCAGAATCATACAAAATACACAGTTACAATATATATTCAAAGGTTTTGATATAATCTTGTGTTCAAATAGTCAAACATTGATGAATACAAGACTTTGAAAAGCATTGTTGCCAATTCCAAACTGTATGGCTGGATATCATACGTGATTTGTTGAACTCTATATTGTAACATGGCAGTCTATGGGGGGGGGGGATATATGGTAGAACCTGATACTCATAGTCGGCCACATTTTACAGTACTAAATAATTGTTTCGAAGCAAATCTTTATCAGGTCTTCATTTCTAGACCCTCACCAATGACACTTATAGCATGATAAATTATGCAGCTCAAAATTTGCAAACCATGCCTTATTGTCTGAGCAAGCCCTGTGAAAAAAAAATCATCATACAAAGTAAAGAGGTTGGCATCGATTTCAACCGTCTCCGACAAGTAGTTCTTGAAGGGTACTAAAGCCTGGGTTAAAGGGTCTCGTCTGTCTCGACGAGAGTTACCGTGTTGAAAACATCTGGAAAATCATAACCGTAACCATAATGTGGTAAACGGAACCATGCCTCTATCGTCTACTGACACTGACTTGAGCCGAGACTAATTTGGTCATTCTCTGCGTATGTCCAATCGGCTAGTCTGGAACAGCTAAAACACTGTGCCTATGGAAGTACTAGTCTACAGCACAGACTGTCAGTGGACCCATAGATACTATGGTGGACCTTGCGTACCACGACGGACAAAGAGCTCGTGCCTATAAACTACCATGTAGGGGCGTTGGGGGTTAGGGGTTGGGAGGGGGGGGGGCAGTGGCAGTCGCCCCCGAGAAATATATTGTGGGTAGGGGGCAAACATATCGAATTGTCCCCCAATAATTTTGACAATTTGAACACTATACTGCTATACGTAAAACGTAATGCAGGAAGTGCGTTCATAAAGCAGTGCAAGGCTCTACAAACCACTATAAACGTAACATAAAAATACTATACTAAACATAATGCAAATTATTTTGCCCAAAAATTCCATATTACTATTTTGCACGCCAAAAATTGTTGACATTTTCCTTACATTTGCCCCCCCATCCGAAAAAGTGATCGACGGTGATTGTAAAGATTAAGAAAAAAGCACACGAAAAAAGCAAAAGTTTGGTCAACTTGAGACGGTACGACTTATACTCTGGAAATTACACCCCCAAATCTCGAAATTAATGATAGTCCATTCTGAGATCGATCTCTAAGCGCTTGGATATTACTGAGTTCTAACCTGCACAAAGATGGGCATCATTTCCACTCCCTCGGCCTCAGGAGTATTCCTAGCTGAGCTGCCAAGTAGTAGCGCATCAAACCAGACAAATCAAATCATTCTCACCCTACCAGGAACCCATTTATAATCCTTCGTGGAAAGAGGTAATGCAGATTAAGTGTCTTACCAAAGAATACAAACGCCGCGGCCGCTTATACTTCTATATATATTTTTTGTGTTAGCCAATATATAATAACACAAAGCCTTCCTTATTTTTCCACTTTATAGTTTTCGCGGCAATAATTTTACGTTTATTCCAACTGTGCAGCCATAATTTATGATAATTGTAATTTGATTATTGATATTGATATGCCTCGAAGACTCCATCTTTTTCTGTATTGATTTGGTTTGGGTTCGATTAGTGGTAGAGTCACACGGGCCACTGTCTGGATTGGGAAAGATGACCTTTGGGTCAGAGTTATTAAGTTAAACCTTTTTTTCACGCGGCGTGGTTGTTTTCATTATTGCAATATGTTTTATTGCTTACATTTATACGTTGTTTAAATGGCTACGAAATGGGCTAATTATGTATCGATGTGATAATAGTACAGAGAGAGACAAATGAAACATCTATTACATCGCATTTCCACCTCGCTGAATAATGATCCCTTTTATTTAATAAAAAAAGATTATTTATCAAATTGCAAAACCTTTGGTTAATATTCTAAATAAGTCTATAGAATCCAATTTATTATCACAAACGTTGTAAATGTGTATTTGGAATGTGAATCGCGATTGCTTAAAAACATATTGGTTGCTCATCAGCTAACTATGGGCGTTGAAGTCATTCTACGATGACTGTGATTAGATCATATTTCAAGTTTGTGCCACGGTTCTATTAATCCGGCCTATGAACCAAGTGTGAAGTCGCATATTGGTTATTGTTAACTTAACTAATAACTGCATATAAATGTGGTAATTGTGTGTATCGAATTAAGATACTCTGAAAAGTTTCTTCGAAAATTAAATTAGGTAGTGTATGACTGCTGGGAAACCTACTTTAAAGTGCAGTTTAATATTCACAAGGAATTGATATTATTAGGTAGCAAAACATAAACACACCGGAAAAATAAGCGTAAAATTTACGCGTCCTATTAATCAAGACGGCATTTGGAAATTACTAAACCGGCTTTTATGTTGAGAGGATTTATGATAATTATCTTGAAAGACAAGATTTATTTACAATATTGACTAACTCTTGAAGTACGAGAGTATAAACACTTTCCCAGTACAAAATTGCAATGAAATATAATACTGTACGATAATAAGCACTATACACTTCCAATGCAGTAAGCCGTACAAAGAGAAATGCATTTATTGTTTTGTAAACGAAATATGCACCCATTTCGTAGCTAAAATATACATGCACAGTTCTTCATTGTTTATTAAATTGTTAATTCTGTTTTCCATTAGGTTTATTCACGTTTTGTACGTTTCAGAAGTATTTGATATAAAATCATAATTTCGAAATTTATTTCGTGATATCTTAGAAGAGCATAATCAATTCTGATTCCAGACAGTGTAGCTATATGGTTTTGGTACATGGTGAAAATATAATTTCTCTCTTTTTTGGGGGGACAGACCCTTATCACGATGTGCTGTATTAATGCCCTGAAAATCACACGCTTTAAAGAACTTCTGTTTTCGAGACTTGATGACGAATTAAATCGGGGAGCCACGACTTTTTGGTCACATGAAATATACATAGTGACATCTGCTCCCTGATAAATGAAAAAAAAAATCACGATTTGTCAACATGAGCAACTTGTGGTAAAGGTTTTATGTTGTTTTCTGACAACTGTTGTAATAATATCATAGGCCTACTTTGTGAAAGATAAATGAAACACTTGTCTGATCGTATACTTGGGCTTTAAGTTACCCGTGACACTGAAGCCATTAAAATCAGTTATGTGCAGTGCTGGAAAAAATCCTTCCCAGTGCTTGAGATAAATTGCAGATTTAAAGGCAGGGCGTTTCGTTTGCACGCCTAGAAATTAACATTGTAAATACCCTGGTTAGAAGAAACACCATCTAAGAACCTTTATAAAATAAAGGAGCAAGAACCTCAGTTTGAGTGGAATTTTATAGTGACCGTTAGACTTGGATTTGAGTTATTGTCTCATACAGGAGACAAAGGCTCCACGCACAAAACATGCAAAAAAAAGGGCAATTTGGGTTTTTGATCATTTTGCAGATTCTACGTAATAAATGATCATCAGATTTCTTATTAACAGGTTTTCGTAAATCGCCATGGACATGAATAATGTTTTGCTGTGCTGCGGGAGGGGTTCAAATGAGATACCCTGCCTTTAAATAGCGGGTGGCTCTGGTGATAGATTACTGAAGAGAAGAAATGAGAGATGCACATCCTGTCATTGAGAAAACTTGGGTAATACCATTCATTCTTAAGTTAATGACATCTTCTAAAAACGTTACGTATATATGGTTAAACTGAAATAGAAGGAGAATATATTGTACTGATAAAAGCTAATTAGGCCTACATGAGAAATGAAATAATGATTCACGCTTCACATTGATATTAAACGACGTCGTTAAATAAATATTTAATATTTAAAGACAGAGTACGGGATTTTTCCGCCGGAAAACGGCAAAATGAATGAAATTAGCTCAAATCGTTCACAATGTGAGGATAAGTATAAATAAACACCTATCATAGAACCTCTGGGTAGAATACGTAGTTTTGGTGAAAATCTGGACATTTAAACTTCAAAATGTACACAGTGACGTTAACGTGCACGGGCTGTTCCGTTAGTTCCAAAATTGTCCGATCATGCAGCCTTTAGCCGAAGGTCGCTCGGAGTTTAGCCGTTTAACCAATCAGTGTGCTCCGCTGGTCATGCGAACCGTGATCCGCAATTTGAGCAAAATTTAAACTCGCGGAAAGAACAATATTCTGGTAGCATATCGTTATTAGTTTTTCTCATAAAATAACAAATTCGTGACGTATATATGGATCTCAAACTTTCAACACACCATTTGTAAGTACTAAACTGCCGTTTGGTATTGATAATGGAGGGAAGTGATGGACTTGCAAATCCTGGAATCAATCTTTAAACTTGTTTTATTATTAATGTATTGTTCAGACGGATTTCAACTTTCATTGAACAGTTCTCCGAATGTTAGCCTCACATTGAACTGAAGTTGAGTATTTTATACATCAACGTCCAAAAAAATCATTGAATGCATGTAGTTGTTTCGAAGGAAGAAAAATCAGTGACAAATTAATTAACATACTGATGTATCATGATGGTTTACGCCTCGGGCCTGCGGTGATCCGAGATTTGCATCGCAAGACATATCAATTTTCACTTCAGTGCTAGCAATTTATCATCTCACTATGTGACACAATTTGTAATATTGCAAATCTGATCAAGATTAATAGGTTTATGTCATATCAAATTTGTTTTACATATTATCTACATTTGTTACAAAATAATCGTATTTAAAAATATTTAAGTAACAAAGTAACATAATACACTGATGAATAAAAGATTTGCACAGAGAATGTATAATGCAGAGCAGGTTTTCTGTACGTTTCTGTATTATCAAATTAATGATAACAATAATAACTCGGCATTAATATAACGCGTAATAAAGTTGGTTTCTCTGTGCACTTTACATTTACATATAACATTGCAAAATAAATGGGATCAACTGCTTGATCTTTTAGTTTTAATGACTCAGAAAAAAATACCTAACAGGACTTCAACCAACTTGAAACCTACACATAACGTAACACAATACATATTTATGTGCAAAAGGCGTTAATCCACTTTGATTACTTTGGAGACTTTAGGGGCATTTCTTTGTTCGAGGTTATCACGCGCCTATATGGAAAAAATAAACAAAATATACTACGTTTCGTACTTGTCTGGGTAAGTTAGCTCCAAATTTAATCTAAAACTACATAGGCGCTGGCCGATGTAATTACTCATTTGTCAGTAAGAGTTGACTGAGCACCTTTTGCATGCAAACTCTGTATGTATTATAACAAAGTAAAGAAGAGAGAAAATAAGACGCCAAGTAGATGTGTATATCGGATTTTCTCTACTTGGCTTATCATTTTGTAGCTTTTCTGGCTTGCTATAAATCACTGGACTGTGGATATATTTTTTCATAATTAGCCTACATATAAACGAAATATACTTGAATAATTTATGAAATAATATAGTAATGAAATATACGAGAAAGAAATCAAATCAAATCAAATCATACATCATATCATATCATTCCATCATATCATATCATATCATATCATATCATATCATATCATATCATATCATATCATATCATATCATATCATATCATATCATATCATATCAATAAATTTTTATCAATATTGTCTAACCTATTGCGGACCTCGACTTTAGTGCGGCCTTTATTGCATTGGAACTGCAGAATTGCAGCTCCGAGAAAAGTAAAGGTAGAATCGCCATAGAAGAATGAATAAGTGAGGAAAAGATAATAGTTCGCTATCAGGCAGAGGAAACTGTGCCATTTGTTATATTACCAATCGTTATTTTCTCTTCACTTACTTGATATCACGTAGAGTTGCAAGCCGCCGATGTTAAATATCTTGGGAAATGACGTTGCACATCTATCTAAATCGTCCACCACCTCCTTCGCTCAGTCACTCGGTCGGCGGATATGTCGAGTTGAGCTGTCCGCCCAATCCCTCTTAATCCCCCTCTCTCGCTGTGGGTGTGGCCTCAACATCCGGGCACTCATCCCATGGTCGACGACTGATCCTACTCCAAGTTTGACGCGTCTCCAGCTACATGTACACTTAAAAAAAACGGGCTGAAAAGTAGATGACCTTGCTTGCAAGCCATTAATGTAATATTTTAATTTGCTCAAATTTTCTCGAGTTTGCTTTATTACTTGATAAATCGTCTAGTTTCTTGTAGTCAGATTCGCTTCACAGAGATCCTCGTATTGGAGCGTATCGAGAGCTGCTAATTCTGGACTCCATGTCTGTAATACATGTATCAGGTTTCCTTGAGGGCAGCTCACGCCGTGTTTATAAAGTACAAATATGGTGTGTGTGTGTGTGTGTGTGTGTGTGTGTGTGTGTGTGTGTGTGTGTGTGTGTGTGTGTGTGTGTGTGTGTGTGTGTGTGTGTGTGTGTGTGTGTGTGTGTGTGTGTGTGTGTGTGTGTGTGTGTGTGTGTGTGTGTGTGTGTGTGTGTGTGTGTGTGTGTGTGTGTGTGTGTGTGTGTGTGTGTGTGTGTGTGTGTGTGTGTGTGTGTGTGTGTGTGTGTGTGTGTGTGTGTGTGTGTGTGTGCATGCGTGCGTATTCTCGTATGCCAATACAGTTTGAAGAGTTGTGAGTTTGCACATACCCGCGAAATGAGGAGAAACTGGTACTCACGATACGAGGATGTGCCGCTCTGAAGGGTGACTTTTTCAAGAAAAATCCTGAAAAATGGGTCCCCTTTTCATCAACAAAATCCTTAAACATGGGTCCCATTTTTCAAATTTTTCTAATTTTCGGCGCACTTCCTGCAACAATGCTTATTTTCAAGTTTTAAATCCTTAGACGATTGGGTGCCTATTTACGGCAAAAGAACCTTCGATGTGGGTATGGGTTCGAGGTTCTCAGCGCACACCCCTGTCCGACTATAATGCTGAGTACCCCCCCCTCCGCCGCAAATTCCTCTTCAGAATTGAAGTCGTTGTCGAAAAAGCCACCCCCCTCCACAAAAAAAAAAAAAAAAAAAAAAAAAAAAAAAAAAAACCCCTTAACATAATTATGTGCCCATGAGTATGTGCGTGCGTTCCCTGGTTTGTCCTTTGTTTTTTGTCTTGTTACCGCTAGTTACCACGCAGGATGAAATTCAAACACGATCTTTAAGCCTACTTTATAGAAGTACGGATATCTATTAGTTTTCACAGAAATAACGAAATGATGTCTAAATATCTCGTTAAATTGGGTAAAACCAAATTGCAATAAAATGGAGGTTACACCCATTCATTACTTTAGACAAGCTTTGTAACTTAAAACTTTGTCAAGGTTTTCTAATATAATACATGTAATCATTTCGTTTAATTTACTGGCAAATAACACCAGGTGAAAGTAAATGTGATGTTGATGCAGATTTATACTAGTGATCTTTCATTCTTAATCCTATATTATCAACAACCGGCAGATGGGGATTGAATATCTTCTCGTGTTTCTTCTCTGTTTCCTATATATTATTTATAGGAATACAGTTATTCATTGATAATTGATTTCAAGTTCAGCACGTGTTATCCGGTTGGTCTGTCTCAAGTACTTCTTTCGTGAAAAACCGTTTACTCAGTTCATGCGGGTAGGCCAGGGCTGGCATTCACAATTTTAATTCTCCCCTACGCCGCATGCGTATTTCCCCATACAGTCACTACTTTTCCCCTACACTATAGCCCAATTTTCCCCTACGAAGCTATATTTTCCCCTACAAAAATCTACTTTTCCCCTACATGCCCTACGAAGGTACGTTTCCCCCTCCAAAATAACCACATTAAAGGCAGGAGATCTCTTTTGCATGCCTAAAAACTGACATTGTGTAAATACATGGCATTTAGAAGAAAATGCTATCTGGGAACCTTTAGCAACATATAGGAGCTGGAAACTTAGTTTTAGTGGAATTATAGTGACCATTTGACCATTTTTTTTGCCCGCCAATTTGTTTTTACTCGCCAAATTACAACCCTAAAATGAACCATGGTAATACCATGGTTTTGACCAATATACCATGGTATTTTGGTCAATACCATGGTACTACCATGGTATTCCCATTGTTTAAGATTGTTCATTTTTATAAGGGAAGCCAAATTCCCGTTATTTTATTATCCAAATCCCTGGTAAAAAAATTGCAAGGAGATTTAAAACAACCCCTTTCGACAAAAATATTTCCGGGAAAAAGGGGGTGTTTGGGATGTTTAACACCCCCCCCCCGTTTGCAAAAGGGGGTGATTGAACACCCCAAACACCCCCTGCGTACACTTGGCTAAAATCCCATACGGTAGGGGTTTTCTCTTACGATTGGCAGCCGTTGGGTAGGCCCGATTTCTTTCGAGAACACTGAAGATTATAATTCCATGCGCAAATGAAAAAATAAATAAATAAATAAATAAAATCATGCGGACGGTGTGTACCGGCAACTTTTAATTAAATGTATCAATCCCTTGCTCGTGTAAAATATCATGACAGTAGTCCAATTATCAATTGATATATGTTTTCATTCGTCTAGTCAATATCAAATGTTGTTAGATTTCTGAATCAAATAAATCTTTTGGAAATCCGCCAGAACTTAGATTATTTATTTGAAACAAAATTTGATATTCCAGTTCTATTCTATTATTTTCATAATTCATGAATCGAGTTCAAGTTAGAGTTCGTTTATTGATTGTGTCCCTTGTGTCTTGAAATCTAATTATCCTCAAATAGACTTATAAGGTCTTGACCACAGAGATAATATAGGCTTACGGAACACAAGACTGCATGCGGACTGAGTACTATATACCGCAAACGAGATTTGAACCAGGGATTTATATAAATGTGCAGACTAGCTCTCTAACCAAGGAATTAGCTGTAATTTTGCATTCTTATTGTATGTGGCTAGAAAGCAGAAGGTACCATTTTCAAAAGTCTTTGGTATGACCCGGCCGGGGCTCGAACCCCGGGCCTTCCGGACGTCAGGCAGGCGCTCTAACCTTTAAGGCCATCACACCAGTTTCATGCACTGAAGTGGTTTCATGCATGAATATTAAAGGTATTGGCTAACATTTACCACAGTTAAAAAAAATCTGAGCCGCATGATTCCCCATGCTACCAGTGTCTTTGATGAGGTCTAAAAATGAAGCCCTGAAAAAATTGTATTTCAAAATTATTATTTAGTGCTTTAAAAAAGTGAAAAGTCGTAAGTTGACCAGATTCACTTGCCCATTTCCTCCCATAGACTTACTGTGTGTACACCTAGGTTAATAAAACTCGCCCCGAGTTTTATTGTTTATTGATGTTGCCATTGGCAGTGTAACTTTCCAAACTTTTGTATTCTAGGGTGTTTATTTGTCCATTTGAACACTACTATGTAGCTCAGATATCAAAGTTTGACAATTTTTTTAAATTGAAGCCCCACAATGTTAGCCTATCACTTTAAAACAAAATAGTGGTTAGTGTTTTATTATTTCAAGATCAATCGTTGTATTTTATAAGCCAGTTCACAGTTGCAGGTCGTGCATGTGCAGATTAAGGTCATCATCTACATCTCTGAACCACTAACTATAAAACAAGTTCAGTGCTCTGCAGTTGCAAGGCCGGCTGAATTGAGGCATGCGATTTAGGGCGCGAGATGGTGCTCTACCTAAATTCGCTCGCTGGCCTGACCACTGAACTCTGAAAAAATTGCAAAATTACCATTGCTCATCACCGAATCGTTGGTAGCTCAGTGGTTAGAGAGCTAGTCTTCTTATCCAAACAGCCCTGGTTCAAAGCTTGCAGGAATCAAGTCTTTCAAAACCTTATCTCCATTTAAAAAAAGATAGATTGGGGATGAGGTTTATTCCGTCAGACGAAACTTAGAAAATCAAGACACCTGTAAGACCAAACAACAAGTCAAAGCGAATCACATGTATCACTCCAGCCTAGCCCCATAATATGCTACCTCCGTGAATTGGTCTATTGTAAAATGAATGATTAGTAGCTCTGTAGTTGCATGCTCACTTTTGTTTAATTGGAATACGGAAAAAAAATCGGCTTTCCGTGGTCTAGCAGTTGACCATTTGTTGTTTTATTTATTCAGGGTGGCTTGATTGTCAGTTTATAAAGATAACGACAATGTCGAGCTTGATGATGTCGAGTTTGATGATGACGATAATGATGGTGATTGTGATGGTGGTGGTGGTGGCGATGATGATGATGATAATAACGATGATGGTAGTAGCAGCGGTGGTGATGATAATGATGACAGTGGTGGTGGTAGTGGTGGTGGTGGTGGTGATTATGATGTGATGATGATGATGATGATGATGATGATGATGATGATGATGATGATGATGATGATGATGGTGGTGGTGGTGGTGGTGGTGGTGATGATGATAATGATGGTGGTGTCCCCGCCAAAATATGAACAAACCCATCAAGGACAACAATAATATAGGGGCTCTAATTGACGTGCGCCCACAGGCCTCTGTTCCCTTCTGTCTAAAATGGCCATATTGCTCTACTTGCACCGTTATTGCGTATAGAAATATTGGCGCAACTTCACAAAGCAGCCAAAGCTGATTGAAACACAAATCCGTTACAACCATGGCGATAATTATGATGAACATCAGAAGAAGATCATGATCCATGACAACATGCAATGAGTCGGAGACTGGGAATAAAACACGGACAATGTGCTCATTAGCGAGCATGCTGCGGTCCCAGGGCTGCAGTCTGATTGTGAAGCCGCACTACGTTGATGACTTCTGGGAATGAGCCAGCAAAGTAAGCTTACGCGATGAGAGCGTGCGCGGTATCCATGAGCCCTTTCATGGATGCGCGCGCACTCTCAATAGGAATGGGGTACTTCTTGTGTGCTGTCCGCTTCGGCTGTCTGAGTAGTGTTTTGAGTTTGTGCAAGTTAATTGACAGGATAAATCATTTTCCCGGATTTATTGTACTCACGGGATGGCTTGAAATCGGATGGGATTCCATTCAGTGGGAAAGTTTGCCGGAGGATGCTCGCCTATGACACCAACAATGGATCTCAACTTGAAAAAAATATAAATAAAGATAAAAATGCATGGTACCATGGTAAAACCATGGTAGTACTAGTACCATGGTAGTACCAGTACCATGGTAGTACCATGGTAGTACCATGCATGCATGGTAAAAACCATGGTACTACCATGGTAGCATCATGGCAATACCATGGTAATACCATGGTAATACCATGGTAATACCATCGTAATACCATGGCAATACCATCATAAAACCATGGTTTACCATCGTAATATCATGGTTTCCATGGTAAATTGGCCCAATTTACCATAATCGATAATAATACCATCATAAGTCATGGTTTATTGTCATAACAAACGGGCGTGACTGGGGATATTGATCTATAATATTGGACTTGCATGAACCGTAAGGCCCCCCCCCCCAAAAAAAAAAATCGTGATCCTCCCTTGCACTGCAAGTCAGTGGACGAGCTAGTAGGACTGAGTTGTGGAAATGATTATGCAAAAGATTCATCGGAACCCGGCCCCTTGACCTACTAGATTTTCATCAATCAGGCCACTACCGGCGGATGGGGAAAAGATCGGCGGACAGAAACACTCGCCGATCTTATGGGCCCATGCCTGTGGGATTTCCACCCTGTGAACTGACGAAATAGACTGCTGTATAACCCGTGGGCCACTGCACTGTCATTTCAAACGGTAGCCCTAGCATGCTCGTGCATGGACTTTCAAAATCGCTAACAAGTAATTGTCCTTCGATCTTAGAATACCCTAAACAAGTATCTGAAAAGATACCCTTTTCAAGTAGCCTTCTCTTAAAAGTAGGCCTATTAAACGCCTATCCCTTTCCCCTGATTTTTGCGAACATCAATACCCCTTTCACTGTATGCGCGTAAATCACCTGTCCATGAAAAACAACCCTTTCACGTGTTTTTCACACGTGCATGGTACACACCTTGTAATGACAGTCACCCCCGGATTGACGTAAGCAGGATTTTTTTCAAGGGGGTGTTCATCCGCGGTCCGGTTGCGACAACCACCAAAAATTCGCACAGCGGAGGAGGAGGGGGGCGGATCGACGAAAAATTTTCAAACAAAATTGCACGGCTACATTCCCCTACGATCTAAAGAAAAATCACCCTATGTGTTCCAGTGATTTAAAACACCCAACTTTTGACAAATGATGCAGTTCCAGAAACACCCCCCTTTGGCAAAAGGGGGTGTTTGAACACCCCAAAACACCCCCCCCCCTGCATACGCATTATGGATATGGCTCCCCGGGAACAACTTCCGGGTTTTCGAACTGAGAATCAAAACTAGTTTGCAGGCACAAACCCTTGTCCGTCGTGCTACGCAAATCAGGGTCTGAACAATCTGTGCTGCAGACTAATAGTTCTTTCCGCATGGCAGGCAGAGGCGCGACTGAACACGTAGTGTACGAGTTCAGTGGCACAGTAAGCACCGAGCAACAAATCGTTTATGTCCTTGGCTCAGGCGATGTAAATTTTAGGTGGGCCAAAATATCAGTCTGTGCTAGGTCAAAACGTGCGTTCTGTTGCGGCTACGAAATTGAGGAGCCCACAAAGCGACTCAGGCGGTTGTGGTGCCGCCTAATTAAGGCGGCACCACAACCCGCCGAGGCAATGTTTCCAAAAGTTCGTCTGCAAAAAAGGGGCCAACACGCAAGCCCTACGGGAGTGCACAGGGGGGGGGGGATCAGCTACACTGACACCGGAAATAGCATTATTCCCGATATTGGTCTGTTCCCGTATTAGTCCAGCCCCCGGGGTCGAACCCATGTTCCCCTTTACCCCAGGGGCGGCATCCGAGAGTAAAATCGGGGGGGTGTGGGGTGGGGGGGGGAATTCTGTCGGTTAAAATTTTGCCCGTGTCAATTTTTTCCAAGCCAAATTTACAAAGCCAAAATCAATCCGACAAGTGCGGGGTGGGGAGTGGGCTGGGGACCGCCTACCCACCCAAAAACCATTTTTGCCCACTATTTTTTACCTGCCAATATTACAAACCAATATGGGGCGGGGGGGAATTATCAAAAATGGTATTTATCCTCGTTATTTCAGTACTTGAAAACTGAGGGACGGCCGCCCCAGGTCTGCCACCACTCCCAGTTGCACCTGCCCTGACTAAGGCCATAATGGCCAGGCGTCCGGGGGGGGGGGAGGAGGGCTCTGGACGGCCCCTGTCGGTCGGGAGTTTGGTAATTTTCGATTGTGTCTGGTAACTAATAAGGATGATTTTTTTTTTCTTTTTTTTTTTTTTTGGGGGGGGGGGGCTTTTTTGGCGTCGGTGCACGAGGGATTCTTTTTCCGGCTTGTCGACTGCACGCGTTGCATACGTCGGTATGGCCTAAATGAAATACAGTGCAGGACATTTTTTGTTCTTGATAACTTGTCACCCGCGGAAGAACCGAAGGATTCTGTCGGTAAAATAACGGGAACCCGTTTTACCCTCAGGTAGGGGGCGGTGGCATGGGGGTGCAGGGGTTAACTAAATGTTTGGCCGCCCAATAATTTTCAAAAAGTAATGAAAATCAGGGGATTTATTTGGCCAGGGTTATTTGATCCCTCCCCCTTAAACGATTTGGGTCGCTGCGGGAAAAATGTGTGGCTTTAAAAAATCCCGAAACATGTTTTTCGGATTTTCCCGATGAGTTCCCTAAAAATCGCTCCCCTGGTGGGAGAAATTTGGCTAGAAATTCCCAATGTCTTTCGGGAGAATTTTTTCCCGACAAGCCTACTTTGAATTGAGTTTTTGCTCGCTAGGGGAGAAATTTGGTCGGGAATTCCGATAATTTTTCCAGGGAAAATTTTTTCCAGACAGATTTCGCCCTCCTAGATTTTACACTGGCGCGCCCCCGCTCCATTGTAAAAGTTCTGGCGATGCCCTTTCCCCCCCCCCCCCCCCCCGCGCGGGGCCCTCGTTGACTTCCAAGCATTTCGGGATCACATCGCTCGCGTCGCGAATCGCGATAGATAAGTTTCGCCAGGGACGCCTGCCTCGCGCCGCTACGCTAGCTCCTCGCGGAGCTATAGCGATATCGCGATCGATTTCGATAACGCCCTGGCTGACAAAATGGCTGCAATGGAGCGCCTTTGAACGACGTGATACTTGTTTTGTCGGAAATTCGTTCACGATGTCTGCTATGCAAAAGTCAGGTAAAGAGGCTGTATCAAGCAAGTAAGTATGAACTGTCGTCCGCACCACTCTTTATCATTCTTAGTTGAGGTTATCGTTTGCAGGTAAAGACATGAAAGATACCGTGTTATTTGATGAATGATGTGTTTTTTGAAGCGAAATTTTTCCCGAACAAAGACAGAATCTACCGCTGTGGTTCGGCGCGCGGCGCCAATGAAAACCGCGTGCGTGTGGCTGTGACGTCGGTGCTGTTATTGGTAGCATAGATTCGGGTGAGCACACAAAACCTGCGTATCGCTCGCCCTTCGCTAGGTGGCTGGGCACCCTCCCGCGAGTGCAAACGTTATTTACATGCGTAGTCTAACGTTACACTGTGAATGTATCATTCATTTTTCG
>JZLH01S0104376.1:18011-28889 GCA_001188425.1 Eucidaris tribuloides
CCTAAATCAAAATTGGCCTGCTCGGCTGCCGGGCGACGAGATTTTAGCCAATTTCTCCCAGGTACCGCTGTTTTTTCAGGGCATCGATCGGTCGCCGCTGAAATGTTAGCGCGGAGTTTAAATTCTGGCGGCGCCTACCTCACTTTTCACTCGCCGCCCAAAAAAAGGCTGGTGGCCACCGCCCGGGAACAGATTTAATCAAGCGGTCGCCGTCGAACGGTTTAGGTCAAGAATTGAATTCGCTAAATCAAAGGCTGTCGAGCGGTCACCACCCGGACGCCGAACGGTTGCCGCTGGGAGATCGATCGGCCACAGGGTTGGTGAATTCAAGATTAGTTGGCATCCGGATGGCGCCTGCTCGTCGTCTGCCCAGCCACCTCTAAGGCACACCTCAGCGCGCTCCATACGAGACAACAGCAAGATTTTTTTTGTACAAAGTTGTCAAAAAGGTCACATGCATATTTTGTTAACATTTTTCATTGAATAAAAATTCCAAAAGCACAGGAGAAATCCAAGGGGGCAGGGAAGGGGGCTGTATTTTTCATGGCCAGCGGGGTAGCCACAGAAATAAAACCTACTTGCCAGTGAAATATTTCACGGAGGACGCCAGCGGTCTGCCGCCAGTACACCTTCATACCTGCAGGGCCCTGCCGATCACCGGCTGGCCACCAGGTGATTTCTTAAAAATCACCCAATGGCCGATGTGAGACTGCCCGGGAATCGGTAATTCATTTGTCGGTCACTCCCCGGTCACCGCGAGAAGCTCTCTCGATTTTGCATTTTTTTTTTAACTTAAAGGCACTGTATAACAATGTTTCCAGTTTAAAAAATCTGAGCTACGTGATTCCCCATGCCACTAGTGTCTTTGATCCAGTCTAAAAATAAAGCCCTGAAAAAAATTGCAGTGTAAAACAATCATCAAGTGCTTTAAAAAAGTGAAAATCATTGAGAGACCATTCCAGCTTTACTCCATAGACTGCTGTGTTGCAGAATTTCCTATCGCCCGATATAAAATTAATGTGCCAATTTGTATCTGCACATATTGTACTAGTGAAAGCATAGCTGTCCAAACTTTTTGTGTTCTAGGGTGTTTATTTGTCCATTCAAACACTGTCAGATATGTCAGATAGAAAAGTTCGACAATTTTTCAAAAGGGTCTTCCACAGTGTTATATACTGTCTTTAAGGCTTTCTGGCGTTGTTTGAGACCTTTAAGACAAAATTAGTGGCCTACGTAAATTCCTTAGTAGAGTATTTCATCTTCTGTTCAGCTTTTGGAACAACAACAACGACAACAAAAAGGAAGCATATTCACATAATTGCATGTTAAAATAAAATTTATCATCTTTAATCAAATGAATAGTCATAAAATTTGTATACCAGTTAATTGTTTAGTTTTTTGAATATTGTCATACAAGTTATTTCACGTTATCCTTCTTTTTTTGGAGTTGAAATACGATTCTTTTTTTTTTTTTTTAGCGAGATACGGTTGTAGCCTAAAAACTGAAAAGGGTAGTACATGTAATATCAAGTTTGTCATGGAATTTGGTGCAAGTCCAGAAATTATGTACATCTGTTTGTGTCCCTACACAGGTTGTAAAAAGCGATTCGTATTATTGTAGCCATGAACAACTTGGTATTCACGATCAGAATCTACGATCGCTTCATGAAAAAGGATACAAACATTGAAATATATGCATGTACATCTTATACATAAAACGGGTGATGAAAGAACAATGTCTTAAACACCGGTATCAAGAAAGTAAATTGCCGTATACCCATTAATATTTCAAACTAAGTCTGGAATCCAAGCCGGCATTTTATCGTGTACCAACTGTGTGTTTAGCCTATTTTAACAATCATGACAAGAATGATGGTCTTATTTTTAAGTTTTTACGTCCCCTATTCGACAAGTTTTCTGTTCCGCTAATAAACAATTTTATTATATACACACATATAATTTTTTGCAAGCAAAAATATAAAATCAATGTACATATTGAGATACTTAATTTTCTGTACACAATAAAATATAATTATTTGAAATTTGTGACTAATCACATTTTCTTTCAGTGTTACCGAAAATATCTTGATATTGTTTCATTTCTATACAACATAAATCTTACTGCACACTGTAAAACAAAAGGGCTCAATTTAGCATCATTTTGTCACAATAGCGTCACTATTGTAAGGGAGCTTGATAGCACTCCTTTCAAGAAAACGGTGATATTTTCACATTTTTACATCAAAATGGTCCTCAAGTTCACCTATTGTGACAAGGCTATGGGCACATTTTTGGAACCCTTTTTCCCTTAGAGTGCAGTTTCAATTTCTGCACAAAGGTAAAACCGGATTAAGGTCTATCTCGAACGAGACACATAACGCCTTTCACATTGTTTGACTTTTATGCCAGAATGACCTGCTGTACAAATTAGCATTGATGGTTACGCCCTTTCGGAAGATAAGTAAAACAAGGCTAAAGTTCTTCTGGAATAAGATACCAGGGGTCCGTTGCGTAAACTGTAACCGGAAAAAAACTCCGGAGTTTTTTTCCTATGGGAAATTGCATGATAAAATCACGCTAAGCGGAGTTTTGTTTTCATTAACCAGAGAAATTTCTTCGGTTAAAGTTTTATGCAACGGGCACTAGATATCCTCAACATTGTTTGACCTTTCTGTTAGAAGGACCTCCGCGCATAACAGAATCTATTGACGTATTAACGCCCGTTTGGCAGAAAGATAATACGCGATTGAGAGCCTTCTGGTATAAGACATGAAAAGGAGTTTACCATTACGTAGACTGCTATTAAATACATAACCCAAATCTCCAGGGATACAGGACTTAACCTTGTTGAACTATAGTTCATGAAAAGCAATGGAAGATCGGAAGCAGTGGAGGACCATCGCGAAGAAAATGTTTTGACCATAGGCGACCTTAAGTGAGTGAGTGAGATTTAAGACACAAAAGGGCATTAACCTTCTTTCACCTGTTAGTCTAACAGCAGTACAGTCTATAACATTAACGCCCTTTAGGCGAAATGTAAAACACGGTTAAGACCTCATAAAGCCGATATCTATGAAGTAATCTACAGTTTAGATTGTCCACTCGTTATCATCTGTAAATGGCTTCCCGTCATAGGAACGTAAGTCTTGGAGGCCGGTTCGATGATGTAGATCTCATCACCATTAGGAGTAAACCCCTTCTTGACCAGGTCGGTCTTCTTGTGTTTGAAAGTACCCGTGATGTCCATCGTCTCAACCAGGCGTAAGAACTTCGGGCATGCGTAGTCCGGTAGGTATGACGTCA
The DNA here is from genome assembly GCA_001188425.1 of Eucidaris tribuloides. NCBI lineage: Eukaryota > Metazoa > Echinodermata > Echinoidea > Cidaroida > Cidaridae > Eucidaris > Eucidaris tribuloides. Next base: position 21,315 of record JZLH01S0104376.1, read on the forward strand.
CGTGCTTGTAGAAGTCCCGCAGATCAAGCATGGCTCCTTCACGAGTCACGACGGCGGCCATACCGGCTCGTCCCTCTTGACCTTGATATTGACAGTAACAATAATATGATATATATATTTTTTGCAAAATACAAGGTCACATCGTACAAAAAACAAAACAAAACAAAAACACAGATGTGAATGCTTCAGATTTTGGATTTCAAAGGGCAGTGGCATGACTGGGAAAATATATATAAAAAATGTCTCTCAAACCAAACTGGTTGAAAGATATACCAGTTTTTACACTAGCTGGAGTGTATCTCCTGGCCTTGAATTTGTTTACTTAAGTCGAATCTAGCATGAACATACTAGCATTTTGTTTCGCTCGAGCACCGATAGAAATACACTCATGCTCATAATTATTGAATAGAGACATTTGAGAATTTGCCGTTTTTCCGTGAAGGGTACATCTGGGATAAATATTTGCTCACCCCAGGTGAAACAATTATAATCTAACTATTTCAGGACTGCTGAGCATTTTGTAGCGTCCGACTCGACGCTAAAACCTGTGTTTAAAAATGACGGTATTCAGAATGTTGCTGAGTCACGTGGTGGTTACGCGCGTTATTAGACTTGTAACAGACAAGTCTGATGTTAATTTAATGATAAGTGACATTAGATTAAAAATTATCATTTTTTGTGTGTTTTTTTTAAAATTAATTTAATTTAACAGGTTTTTCATGATTTTTGGTGGATTTAAAGAAAAAATAAATATATAATTGTTATTGCGCTCAAACGTATTTCATTATTTTATTTTAGTCATCTCATGAAATCCAAAAATTGCTTTACATACTGCATTTTTGTGAAATAAACAGTTGTCTTGAATATTTTGGACGATATAGGAGAAAGAACTTAAGTATCAACAAAGTATTCCATATTTATGAGCAGGAGTGTAAAGTTCATGGCAATTTAGCTATACAACAAATTTGTGTGTCACAAGGCATATTAGTGGAAGTTATTTTAGAATGAGTTAACTTTTGACTACAAAATTTTCACAGCAGAATGCTTGCATGGTTTACTTGAGTATAGAATAGTTTCAACCCAAGAAGACGACTACCCCAGTCATGTCATTTACCTTTCAAGTTTACAAATACTCAGGACTAGCTCCATTACTTGGTGTCAACATTTTTGTAGTTTTTTTTTTTAATTCACGGTTACGTTTTAAGTGCTGTTGCCACGTGGCGTCAAAATGTACTTTGGAATGGGGTAAGTATACATTCATTCGGGGAAGGTGAGGATTGTGGGCTCTTATCCAGTCTCGGGCAGAAAACTCACTGAGGACACGGCTGGAGTATTGGGCCTTTCCAGTCATTCAAATAAATATAATTCAACAAATGTTGTTATAGTTATCAAAGAATCTTAACGATGCAGAAACAATTATCGTGGTGTGCTACAGCACCCTGGGGTCTATCACATCTATATAATATGCCTCAAAAAGTACGTGGTCGATGTACTATAGGCCTATAGCATTACACTCTGTGAGGGATCATCAGGGATGGGTGACATTCAAATAGTTGGAACAGTGTAACGTGCCATTTTACGGAGGAATCAGCGCATCCAACTAACAGTAAACAAACATAGTAATTTAATGACCGAAGGAACTTTTGGGGCTAATAGACTGAAACATTCATACGAACATGAAACAAAACCACTCTGGGATGTACTAAAGTTAATGACAAATACCAAACACCAGCAAGGCCACTGAATTCTCAACAAATGATAATTTCTTCAAATCAAAATATACCAAATATATGTTATTTTTAATTGAATAAATCCCACAAGACAAAATACAACACATAAACATGCACCTTTTAACCAGAAAAAAATAGCTCCATGACATCTCTACACAAATTTGTTTATGCATTAGTATGTTGAAAACAATAGTGATATGTATTGTATGCATAACAGCACTTACCTGGTACATGTACTCCATATACATTGGCTTCCAAGATCGCAGGGAAAGAACTTAATACTTGCGACACTTCCATTGTAGACACATTTTCTCCTTTCCACCTGAACAAAATAATCACAACGCTTAAGTAAACCACTTAATTACTGAAATAACTCCTATTTTTCTCAGTCGGCACTTATACGCACGGAAGTACATTAGGCTATGTGCTCGCGTGTCCAACTTATGTGGTCTCTATATGGCTGTTTTTTTCTTCATCTCAGGACAAAATTTTATTGTGCTCTTATGTTTTTCATGTTTGGCGCTTCATTTTCCAATTCTCTTATGTATTTGGTTTTGTAAGATGTTTTGGTATCATTAGTTTTCTTTAGACTTTTGTACAGTGTAGTTTCCCGGGGACGGGGGGGGGGCAGTGTCATTACAAGGTGCACACCATGCGCGTGTATGGGACTTTCAAAATGGACCTAAACAAGTAATTTATCTGTCAGATACTCAGAATACCCTAAACAAGTATTCAAGTCTGAAAAGATACCCTTTTCAAGTAACATTCTGTTAAAAGTATACAATTCTTTCCTGATTTTGGCGATTTTGATACCCTTTTCAATGTACGCGCGTACACCACCCTTTTTACGCGTTTTTTTCACACGCGCATGGTGTGCAACTTTGTAATGACACTGCCCCCCCCCCGGGCTGTATTTTTGTTTTCATTGGTATTGTATCTTCATCTCAGGACAAAATGTTTAAGTGCTCTTTATTATCATGTTTTGGGTTCATTTTCCAACGCTCTTATGTATTTGGTTTTGTAAGATGTTTTGGTATCATTATTTTTCTTTAGACGTTTGTAACTGTATTTTTCTTGTCATTTGTATTGTATATCATTAGTTTTGATTGCACTGATTGTATTTTTAATCTTTGGTGTGGACTTATCTGAAGAACAGTCTTTAGCTGAAGAGGGCATTTTCCTCCATAGGCAGATAAGTGGAAAATGGATAAATAAAAATATAAATGAATAAATAAAAATAGAAATGAAAATATAAATAAATAAATAAATGAATAAAAAATAAAAATGAATAACTAACTAACTAACTAACTAACTAACTAACTAACTAACTGACTAACTAACTAACTAAATAAGTAAGTAAAACTCTTAATACCCGACATCCTTATTAATTTTGCCCTTTTTGTCTCGCCTGAACGAAGTTCGGCAGAGACCTAGTAATCACTTTTCCTGTTAGTCTGTTGGTATGTTAGTCTGTAGTCTGTTGGTCTGTTACGAAAATGTTAAAGTTTTTGTTTAACTTGCTCTCATTTCTTTATTTCTGCATCAATTGTGTTCACACTTGGTACAAATGATTTTTGGGTAATACCACATGTGTGTTGATGAGGATGATGAGGTCAAAGGTCATATAGGGGTCAAAAGGTCAATGTTAAAATTTTTGTTAAACTTGCTCCCATTTCTTTATTTCTGTATCAATTGTGTTCACGCTTGGTACAAATGATCCTTGGGTAATACCACATGTGTGTTGATGAGAATGATGAGGTCAAAGGTCATCTAAGGGTCAAAAGGTCAAATGATATGAGTTACAAAAATTTTAGTTAGTTTTCGCTCATTTATTGTTTTTCATCAGTTTTGTTCAAACTTGGAACACATGATCATTGGGTATTGTCGCATTATATGATACCTACAAAGGTTACATCAAAGGTCAATCTTAGGGTCGAAAAAGGTCATATTGCATGTTTTATTGATCGCGAAATCAGACGAGACTCGTGGTTTGCGAACCACCTTGTTTCCTACCTGAACGTGTCTCCCAATCTGTCCATGAAGAATACGTAGCCATCTTTATCGATCTTGAGTAGATCCCCGCTGTTGAAGTACATGTCTCCCATCCTCTTCACATTCCTCACCATTTTCTTTTCGTTCATTTCTTTGGAACCCTTGTAGCCGGTGAACGCGAGGTCTTCGGCTACTTTCATGAGAGCTAGTCCAGTCGTATCTAGACCACGAAGAAAGCAGAAAACAAAAGAATAAAACTTAAAAGAATGAAACTATGACACTGTTTAAGAATAAACACGTATTTTAAAGCTATATCATAGTACTGGTAAATGGTTAAAAATCATGTTTTTACTATTGTGTGTGTCTGTATGTGTGTTTTAAATAAATTTATATCATCTATAAATGCCCTGAAAAATCACACTCTCAGAAACACTTCCATTTTTGGAAATACAGGTAGTGACCAAAACAAGGTCGGGGCTCGAATTTTTCCTATCTGACGATTTAAATATCAGAATGTGTCACAGTAAGTAACTTTCAATATGTTTTATGTTGTTTTCCAGTGACGCCATGACAACACCATAATTTGTGAAAAATTGACGGAAAAGTTGTCTGATCGACCAAAACTCTACTTAAGATTTATTCTTATGCAGATGTACTGCAGCCTATACCATGCATAATTAGGCGCTCATTTTCAGAGAATTACGACTGATATTTAGGTGCTATTACTGGGAATTTCGAAATATTAGCAGTTTTAACGAGTAAAATTAAGATTTGACGATATTGCGGTTGACATATTGAACATTTATTTTCAATACAATTATCTTATTTTGATTTATGAAGTGACATTTCAAATAATAATAATACTAATAAGATTTAATTTGTATTCAAACCTGTCTGCCTTCCCTAAGGAGAAAATAGTGTTTCATATTGTCGATGACATCATTACTCTAAGTACTGGAATTGATAGAGAAAATTGATCGAGCGTCGACATAATTTCAGTAGAAATTATATATATATTTTTTCTTTCTTTTGTGGTTTTCATGAAACTTTCATTATTACCAATTAGGTCAATGTGTACAATGTACATAGCCCTATATACAGTATGACTTTGGTCATAAAAGGTCATATTCATGCCAAAAATTGTACATTATATCAACTTTGTTGGTTTTACCGCTAGGAAGGCAAATGCAGAGTCCATCAGGTCCTCTCTTAGGCTCTCCTGTGGCGTAGTCATAGTCCACGATCTCGACGACATCAAGGAGTTTCTGTTCATCAGAATAAATTTTAAAAGATAACGATTTCATACGACAATTTTTTTTTGAAAGGACCAGACATGATTTACCAGAAAGTGATGTAATTTCCTTTTTTTTTAATCTGAAAGATCCTCAGATTCTTCTTTTATCCCTAGATCCCGTTGCATACAAAACCTTAACCATATTTTTTCTAGAGTTTGTTCTTATGTAAGTTAAACGTTTTATGGTGCGAAGCATGTGGTGACTAAAATAAAGAAAATTAATCTATATACGGCAGTTTCGTTTCTCATTTCATCAAAACTCGTTTAAAGCCACTGGCTAACATTTACCACCGTTAAAATAAAATGTGAAATACATAATCATCCATTCTCCAAGTGTCTTTGATAAGGTCTAAAAATAAGGCCCTGATAAATTGTATTTCAAAATGATTATTTAGTGCTTCAAAAAAGTGAAAATCCTAAGTTGACCGGATTCACCTGCCCATTTCCTCCCATAGACTAACTGTGTGTGGATCTAGGCTATTTTTTACTCGCCCCGAGTATTAATTGTTTATTCATTCATATCTTGCCAGTGGCAGCCTAAATTTCCCAACTTTTGTATACTTGTCCACTGCTATGTAGCTTAGATAACAAAGTTTGACAATTTTTGGATTTGAAGCTCCACAATGTTAGCCTATTACTTTAACATTTGTACAGAATTTGTAGCATACTTATCATGTATATTGATGGAGGAAAAAAATTTAAGCACATTCATGGAAATACCTTCACACCATATCCCGGTGGCGCAAGGGCCAGTGCAGGGTGTTCGTAAGGGGAGGTGTGCACCCATGAGCACCCACCTCATAGCAGGAACAGAAGAAGTATTCTTTATGCGATAAAACAATTCAAGAATCAAGTACACTGTCCAGTAAGATTTCTGAGTTGAAGGTGTCTTTTTGTAATGATATCGTAATGAAGTTATTATTGGAAAATAACAAATTATTCGAAATGAGGTCAATGAATATTCTTTCTCCTTTCTTCTCCAAGGCAGAAATATTATTAAGTACAGGCGCACCCACGACAGAGGTGGTATTGGTATTACTCTGAGGCGGTCTCAGAAAGAAGACCACACCCAGCGAAGAAGAAAGTGCCTCCTATCTTCACAAGACAGTAACGAGGAGGATACGCTGCAAATTTAGACAGGACCTCTTTTAGTTATAATTTCTCAATTCTACAGACGGTTTACTATTGCAAACATACTAAAATTAATATCATGTGACTTTTAATTACATTGGATATAATGATGTGGAGAAAAGGCCACCATCCTTAATTATTAGCCGTATCCTCCTTATTACTGTCTTATGAAGATAGGAGGCGATTTCTCCTCCCACGCCCCTTTAAAGGGAGGTGCAAAAAATTATGTTTTGTGTTCCAGCCCCTCTGCCATGGGTGCGCCTGCATTGGATAATCTCTCCGCCTTGGAGAAGATAGTAGAATGAATATTAATTGAATTCATTTCAAGTATTTTTTTCCATTTTTCAGTAATAACTTCATAAGGACATCATTATAGACAGACCCCTTTAACTCGATCTGCCGGCGTATATGTTGAATTACTGTTGGCAAGGGAGGGTATACATTCTAAACTAAAATTCGGACCTCAGTTCCTGTTCTATATTAGATTTAACAATTGTTTCTAATTATATATTAAAACAGGAAAGAAAGAAACGTTTCAGGATTACCTTGACAGGCCATGGGTACTTCCCAATACTTCCGACTCGATTGTCAATATTGACAAATGCGAAGTTGCCTTCGGTCGCCCCATACATCTCGAAGATACTACCGATGTTGAAGCGGGTCTGGAATTCCTCCCAAATTTCGGGGCGGATACCGTTCCCTATCGCGATCCTGAGTGGGCGAGGGTATTGACCATCGTCTGCTTTCTGAAAAAACAATAACAACAATTGACTCCATACGTCTATAATTATCGTCCCATCGCTACCACATAACAACAATAAAACGGCAACATCATTATGCTAATTGCGAGTATAATAATTCCGATGATAATATATACCGGTCACTTCAATAATGACACTGCTCCTCCACCTCTATATGCTACAAATATAACTGCAAAAAACAACAACAAGAACAAGAACAACAAGAACTACTACTACTACTACTACTGCTACTACTACTACTACTACTACTACTACTACTACTACTACTACAACTACTACTGCTACTGGTGCTACTTCAACAATTACAACAACAACTACTACTACTACAACAATAATTACTACTACTACTACTACTATATCAGCACTACTACTACTTCTACTACTACTACTTCTATATCAGCACTACTACTACTTCTACTACAACTACTTCTGCTGCTAGTACTACTACTACTACTACTACTATTACTTCTACTACCACTACGACTACTACTACTACTGCTACTACTATATTACTACTTCCGCTACTACTGCTACTACTACTACTATTATCATTACTGCTGCTACTTCTTTACTACTACTACTACTACTACTACTACTACTACTACTACTACTACTACTACTACTATCATTACTACTGCTACTACTACTACTACTACTGCTACTACCA
>JZLH01S0104408.1:3076-15411 GCA_001188425.1 Eucidaris tribuloides
CGTCCACCAGAACAGATCAAAATCCATCTGTATTAAAAGAGCAAAGGGTAAATTTCATTACAGGAAAATCAGAGTCAGTATGATCATCTTGTTTGCAAAGGAACATTTTCCCCAATAATTAATATGGATTCAATGAATCCAGAACATTTGGGCAATGAAAGTTCGAGCAAATTTGTTCAAACCATTCAAGAAATACATATGATTTTTTTTAAACTCAAAATTTGACTAAATGTTGAAAGTCACCCACTGTAACTGGCAAATTCTGCTGAAGTCAGTGATGACATATAGGCATAGCAGAACAACTCTCTGACTTTGTACATACGATATGCATCCTCACAATTTTTATTTTTATTTTTTAAGCTCTGAAAAGTTAAATCTTCTTTTTCCTCAAGTATGTGCATGAGATAAGATGAATCTACATGCCTTAAACAACATGGTATGTGAATTATTTTGCTACTTAGCTGCAGAAAATGAAAATTAAAAAAAAATCTCAATGGAGAGTTATTCTGCATGCCACCTACAGATAGTAACAAACAGTTTTATTCAAATTATCGAAAAACCATATGTCTTGAATGGCTTTAACAAATTTGCTCAAACTTTAATATGTCAACGTCAGATATTTAAAATTCCACATGAATGTCAGGGGAAATTCCTCCTCAAATTGTAAACTATTACCTCACAAGATTGTGGTTTGACCATCCCTTTTAATGCTGTAGGTAGAAAACGTACATAAATGGAATGATTGGTATATTTTGATATTACAATATGTTAAAGAAAACATTTTATACACATAAAAATATCAACACATTCTTTGAAATTAATTACACAAAGAAATCATACATCTACATGAAAATTATCTGACATCCTTGTCTATCCCCTGACCTCTCTCTCAAGTGCATTCTTCTGAAATATACAGAAATATTATACAAAAGGCACTTTATTTTACATACTGTGTTAGTGGTTTCCTTTTGTTTACAACAGTCAGTATACTATCCTGTGTCATAAAACCTATCTGTCTAAATGATACCATCCCACTCAATAGTTTTTCTTTCTTTTTAGCGCATAGCAATTTCATTGTAAATGTGATGTGCACTTTGCAAGCATTAGTGTGCAGGGCATTGCATTCTCCTGCTGGCCAACACAAGAGGGCACTCTCCATGTTTGAATACTGTGATGCCTGAAAATCAATCAGAAGCATAACAATGAAAAGACCTCTAGGTATACTTCACTGGGGCCTGTTTCACAAAAGCGTCCTATCCTAACTGCGTCCTAACTAGGGAGTTAGGATGTTGGTGACGTTTCACGAAACCGTCCTATCCTATCTTCGTCCCATCTCCGTCCTAAATCACGTCATAATTCTAGGACAGCTCATGGGCAGTCCTAACTCCGTCCTATCTCTGTCTAAGCTGTACAATCGCACGTGCTGCCGTAATATTGGCGTGTGTGCGTGCGCGCGGGCTAATCTCGAAAGATATTGGCAATCCTATCACGACGGTGCTGGGGACTTGGGCAAAGAAGGGGACATAAGAGTATAATAAATGGTATAAAGTCAAAATTGGGATTTTCCTCGAGATTTTTCAATTTCGCATAGGATTTGTTTATTATAGTGATGGAAAAGATATATTTCATTGCTATATTATTCTTACCTCAGAATACTGAATTCTCAGATGATGATATTGATGATGATGATAATATAAAAATAATCAAAGTCTGGGGATGTGCCCCAGTAACAACACTGCATAAGATACACATTACACAGAAAATGGCAGTGAGAGCAATCACGTTCAATACAAGAATGACTCCATCATCACCTTTGTTTCGATCATTAGGTATTCTGGACGTATTCAAACTGTACAAACATTCTGTTGCGATTTTCATTTTTAGGCTCATGTATAACAAACTTCCCCAATCAGTGTACGAATATTATAATTTTTTTGAAAATTGTTATAGTACAAGACAAAAAGAGTCAAAAATTTTACTTCTGGCTAGAGTGAAAACAGAACACGGTAAAACCTCAATTTCTTTCATGGGATCGCAAATCTGGAATAATCTTCCAGAGAATGTAAAACAGCTAAAAAGTGTCCAGTCTTTTCGCACAGAGCTTAAAAAAAGCTTCATACAAGAATATTGATATAAAATATATATATTTCATTTACTTTGTTTATAATTTGTATTCCACGTATGATTGTCTTATACTATTTACTTACATGTATTCAATTTTATTCGAATAGCCACCTAACCGTAAGATTATAATTATTCACGTTGTATAAGATATTTCTAGTTGTATTGTTTCATGCATATATATGCTACATACTTCAAGTTGTGTTATATATTGTAAATAGTCTAACAAAGGATCTACATCTCACTAGCAGAACTTGCTATTTCCGTAGATTCCTTTTACCAAAAAAATGTAAAAGAATTCATCTCTGTTATATGTATTTTATCTTGTTTGTTTTTTTTTGGTAATAAACTCTTTCATTCATTCATTCAATTCATTCATTCATTCAGTAAAAGGGGAGGTTACGTCAAGTTTATTTTATATAAATATATGTGCTGAATCAAAAAAATCTAGTCTTATTGCAATTAATTACACATTTTTTATCATTCTAGCAATTTTGGTTAAAAATCTGATTTTTGCTGAAATTATCAAGAGAGGGGTTAAATCATATTAACCCTAAAAAGGGTGGGGGGGGAATCCGCCTCCGCCTCCGCCCTCCCCCCAACATATTGCCCAATATATCTGCAACGCGCAAAGCAGTTGCCATGGCATTTCGTGGCTTTTTTCTCTCGAATGTCGCGTATCTTTTGAGACCAAATTTGCAACGTCCGGGTATGTGGTTCCGAAGTTACATGACATATTGTACTTGCATGTCACCCCCAAAATCGCTCAAAAACATGATTTTGTGTGCAATTTCAATATAAATTGTGTTTTCAGCTAAAATTCATAAATGTATAATTATTTTTACTTTTACTGGTTAAAATCAATTAATTCTGTACTATTTATGATCACAAAAGTGTCCCCCGACAAATCTAATGAAAAAAACAATAGAAAACTAAAGGTTAAAAAAAACAAAGAAATACATAAGAAATTTCAAAAACACAATAAAATACATAGGAAATCAATTTTGATTCCGGATTTTTTTTTAAAGTAAACTTGCTAAGAACACTAAAAAGAGTATCTAGACCCCCAAATTAACATTTTGGGAGCTTTCATTAGTGATTTACAGCTTAATTATGATTTTATGCATAAATTAGCATAATTTGAAATTAATTCCAGGTAATTAACTATACAGTCTCGTAGATTACGTGATGATCAACGTGAGTGCGGATTTTGGCGATCGCGTGGTCGACAGCCAAAAAAGCCCAGCCTGATTAGGGTTAAGGTTTGTATATTAAACTTTGAACTTTGACCTTTTAACTCCATCTATACCCAGTACATTTCTAAATAATGTATTCTACATGTACAAGGAAATAAAACACTTTGGTTAATCTTTGGCATACTTTACATTTTTTTTCTTCAATTAGAACTTTCTCATGTTTCTTACCCTCTTGTTTGTCACTTCAAAGAGGAAACACATGGGAGAAAGAAAATAGTCATTTCAGGATGTATATAGACTAACTGAATTTGTCTGTACCAGGTTCCTTGTTTCTTTGTTGTAACATTGCTGTATGGTTGAATTTGAAAAAAAGGGTCCAGCTTGGACAAAGCAATTTTTTTTTTTACTGGGACTTCATATATTCTGTACTTGTTGGTCTCATATTCTTCAAGTTCAAAGTCTGTATTAAATACTCATTGCATTATTTGAAGAGATCCAACTCATGCATTTGTGTATGTGTGTGTGTGTGAGTGTGTTAAACACGTGTATGTGTGTGTGTGTGTGTGTGTGTGTGTGTGTGTGTGTGTGTTAAAACAAACAACCAATAGTCAAACTTGCATATTGTAAAGCTAATGCAAATGTATATATTTTCTAAACATTAGTAAAGAGCTTTCCTTTGTTCTTTCATTTACAGTAAAGTGCACAAATTCTCCCCCCCCCCAAAAAAATAGAAATTTGACTTCATGTAAAAGTAATTACGCTATATTACTTTATTAGTGAGAGTGACATTTGATAATGTAAAGAAGTGTAATGAATAACTAGACTTACTGACATGTTTCTTATGTAGGCCTACATGTAAACTACCACTAAGTCACTAACATCCCCCAATATGAATAAATAAAATATCATACAGATATTGACTAGTACGGGGTGTAATATAACATTCTTTGGAGCGTCAGGGAGTTATATTTTCCCAAGGGATTATATTTTCCCGAAGCGCGCAGCGCTGAACGAAAATATGATCACGAGGGAAAATATAACTCCCTGACGCTCCAAAGATTGTTACATTACACCCCCTACCAGTTAATATCTGTTATATTAGATGGCCTTGATTACGTTTATAGTGGGTGATTTTAAGTTCGGTGTCGACGTTGAGGAAAGAAAATCTTCACCCAGCTCAGTTTAGCAGACGATACCGATTGTCAATTATGTCAATTATGTCAATTTTTAAGGGGAAAAGACACTTTCAGTGGTTTGCTTCGCACGGTGAAGCTTTCTCCATAGCCAACACACACACATGAGTCGTGTCGAACCAAAAAATATATTCATTTCACCAGTTGGGAAATATAACGAGCTGTGAAAATATAACATTTGCGATCCTAGCATAGCCTATCATGTGACGAGTTGTGGACCAATCACATCTTCATAACTGTACTAGCCATCTAATATATAATAATCAAAATGATGATGGGTCTGGCTTATACCACACAAGATGCTGAAGTATACCCATGTACAAACTGTCTCCAATATTACTAAATAGTACATGCTAACTATTTCCAAGAAGATAGTAACTCCTTGCTATTTCTAATTTCAACTTCATTTAATTTCATTTATTTTTTATCTCCACACATAAAACGATATAACTTAATGGTGACTACGCATAACTCAAGTTCAAAGAATACTATAATAAGCAAGCCTACAATGTACATCTATTCAATTGGTTTTCAGAATTTTTTTTTGTCAGTATAAAATCATTTTTAAAAAACAGTTTTCAGATTGAGACTACAGGCTACTGTAAAGCGTCTGATCATTTTATAGTAGGTCTGCTATGGGAAGGTATTATAAACAATTGCACGCTGGAGTAAATTCCTCTGTTTGAATGAAATTAATGAAAAATTGATGTGTGACAACATGTGCAGAGAGGTCCTGGATGACATGACACTACTTCTGTTTGATGAAGAAATGATTCACTACTCCAGATGTTTTTGTATCATTGCCTTCCACTATAAAATGGTATTATCTGTAATTTGTTTGGAAGCAGATTTTGAAATAATTTTGCGAAAATTGCCAATTTTTAATATGGAATCACCAAAAAATATAAACAAAATTTGATAAGAATGACATTATATTTTAATTCATTTTTAATTTAGAATGAAACAATATATACGGTAAGTGACAATATGAAAAGCAAACTGAAACTGTAAATATAGATCCAAATTAGATTCTAAATAATATATTTTGTTTTCAGTTCAAGCAAAAGCAATTTGTACAAAAGACTTTCATTTCTTGATGATTTGAAAAAAATAACTGAGATTCAAAATCAGACCAATCCTCTAACGCATAATAGGTGCCAGAGTTTTGGAACCCTGTCCCTAGAGTAAGTCTGATAATTAGTTAAATCTACCCACATCCAAAACTGGTCAAGACTCTGGCAAAAATAGACTCCTTTTCGACAAATTTTGACATTTTTCTGACGACCAGGGGCCGGTTGCATGAAAGCCTGACATTCTAACTTCGTGGACAACTCCAGGGTTAAGTCATGATGCATTTCACGAGACCCCGACATCGTAACTTCATGGACAAGTCCAGTGACAAAAGTTATGACAGCTCTGGAGCCGTCATAAATCAAACGCCATCTAAAGTTACACTATACACATGCCGTTTCAAGAACCCACAAATTCTTAAATACAACCGGTAAAATTAGTAATTTTACAAAAATAAAACTCCTTAAATCATGCTATTAAATGTTAAAACGATATTTGAATTTGAATTATATCCTACACATCTCTAATATATCAGTGACAAATTTCTTAAATCTGTATGACACAACCGTTATTTGAATGGTTAGAAGTCACTGTAATAAGCGTTTATCATTAAATAATAAAAAAAATTGTGTTATACAATTAAATAAACATTCTATACTCTACTACTTAAAGCTAGAATAAATATGAAAGAACAGAAGAACTCACAAAATAAATATGAATAAAAAAGGGATCAAATATAAACAGTTCAGTGAGAGCAGCTCCAAAATTGATTAATGCACTTACGGTATCCTTGCAGGGCCATTATTTTATATTTAGTTGACGATAAAATTGGTATAGACTGAAGGCTAGGTACATGTAAAAATACCTGTCAAGATCGTCTGGTAACTCCTGAAAAACGACCACGGACGCGATACAAAGGGGACAAGGTCGAAGTCTTCGTCTTAGTATTTAAAGCACTGTTTAACAGTGTTTCTAGTTAAAAAAATCTGAGCTGCAATGATTCCCCATGCTACCAGTGTCTCTGACATGCTCTAAAAATGAAGCCTGAAAAAATTGCAGTTTAAAACGATCAGTAAGTGCTTTAAAAAAGTAAAAATCATTGAGAGACCATTCCAGCTTTCCCCCATAGGACTGCTGTGTTGGCAGAATTTCCTATCACTGGGATAGGAAATCAATGTGCCAATTTGAATTTGCACATATTGTACTAGTGAACAGCATAACTGTCCAAACTTTTGTGTTCTAAGGTGTTTATTTGTCCATCCAAACACTACAGATGGTCAGAAAGCAGGGTTTGACAATTTTTTAAATAAGGCTTCCACACTGTTATATAGTGTCTTTAAGAGTTATTATGCGTGCATTTTTTGTAGTAATGTGAGTGGCTGTATTGTTGATAAAAATCCATTCCTAATATTTTGTCCATAATTTCAGTTGACACTGGAATAGCACGTTACAAAATGTCGCAAGTTATCAATATCATACTGTTTCCGACAAAGACTAACTTAGTTTACTATTGTAGGGTCGGTAAAATATTGGTGTGTTGTTGAATGTAGAAATGTAGAAATAATACAATCAGTCACAAACTCAAGTCCTCAAAGCATCACAGCAACACAGAATCAAGGAAACTCAGGAGACACAAATAAAATACACCCGAACAGAAAGAAGTTTGGTAGTGCACTCATTTATTACAAATAAATCTGGGGCTGCCTCGCCCAAACCGAAGGAACATAATTAACATAATCATATTCAAATGAATAAACAAACAATAGCTAATGAGGAGGAGATAAAATAATGGAAAAACCCAATTCAACAAATAAACCAATAGAAGACAAGAAGGGGATGAGGTGATATAAGGAGGTTGGGTGACATGATAAGAATGGGAGCTGTCTAGGCTCAACTTATAAAACAGGTGTGATGGAATGAATGGACACACCTGGATGAATATGGAAATCATGGAATGAAGGTGACAGGTGACATGACATGAGAATGAGGCAATGCATGGTAACCAAAATAGCTGATAGCATGGCAAACTCAAAATAAACTTAATAAAAGGGAACTAATCACAGTGACAAAATAACAACCTTACATAAACTTTCTACTCCACAAAAATTGTCCTCAATTTTAAATAAACACAAAAATAATTGTAAGAACTACCAGATTTTTTCCAAAAATTTATACATACATAACAAAATGATTACAATAAACAAATGAAATTCATTCAATTTAAATCAAGTGTCAAAACTGACAGGACTAATCAATGTAAATTATATTTTGGAGCAACCATGGTGGTGAAAATTTTATTTTCAAGCAAAATTTTAAGATTAAAGGAAGTATCTCAAACGTCATAACAAAATATTACAAGATACTTTTGTTGTTTTTACGATGACCCCGATATTATGAAAATTGATTATGAATGATTACATTAACCTATCCCTGACATTTGATCATCTTTCTTTTGAATATCGGTATCGAATATGATTTAGGCAAAGGCACAGTCTGTTTTGGGTAATGAAACTTTGAATCTGAATAAAAACCTTTCAAAATATTGTCAGTAAAATGCAAGTTTCAAATGTCATGGAGAAGTTAATTTACAATGTATTGTAAATTAAAAAATGTATTTTTCTCAGTGGGTCAAACGGTTAGAGGTTGCTGCATCAGTAGACACTGATGCTAATACCAGTACACTTCACACCATCCCACCGCTGCCACCAGTGTAGGGTCGGTAAAATATTGGTGTGTTGTTGAATGTAGAAATGTAGAAATAATACAGTCAGTCACAAACTCAAGTCCTCAAAGCATCACAGCAACACAGAATCAAGGAAACTCAGGAGACACAAATAAAATACACCCGAACAGAAAGAAGTCTGGTAGTGCACTCATTTATTACAAATAAATCTGGGGCTGCCTCGCCCAAACCGAAGGAACATAATTAACATAATCATATTCAAATGAATAAACAAACAATAGCTAACGAGGAGGAGATAAAATAATGGAAAAACCCAATTCAACAAATAAACCAATAGAAGACAAGAAGGGGATGAGGTGATATAAGGAGGTTGGGTGACATGATAAGAATGGGAGCTGTCTAGGCTCAACTTATAAAACAGGTGTGATGGAATGAATGGACACACCTGGATGAATATGGAAATCATGGAATGAAGGTGACAGGTGACATGACATGAGAATGAGGCAATGCATGGTAACCAAAATAGCTGATAGCATGGCAAACTCAATATAAACTAAATAAAAGGGAACTAATCACAGTGACAAAATAACATTAACAACCTTACACTGAACCGCCTGGAGTTGGAGATGTCATGGTTTCGTGAAACGCAAATAGCTGTCCGTCATATCTCCAGACATCAGTGACAAATATAGCACTGGAGATGTGACGGTTTCGTGCAATCGGCCCCAGATTCCAGACTCAGCAGAGCAGCTCGCTCGGGCCTCACTCAGCAGAACAGAAAAATGTAACATTTAGAATTTTTAGTGGAAAAAAAAAGAGTCTGTTTAATTTGAGACTAACGTTAGATCTAACGTCCGGTATACCCTGACTCATGCCATGCCATGCATAGCACACAATTTAACATTTAACAAGAGGAGATAGCAAACGCAAACAGGAATAGATCTAATACATCTTGCTTGCCTTAGGCTTGGTCGGCACTGGATCTTAGACGAAAAATCGGACTTTATCGTCGAGATATGTTCCGCTGAGACTACGTCTGGCTCCACGGATCTCTTCCCTTATAAAGCCGAAGTAAGTCCACATCGCGGTAACGACGGGCGACTGTATATGGGACTAGGTCAAATAAATGTTTTTTAGTCGTGAGTGGGACTTTTGAGACATGAAATCACATTTATTAGATGACATGCCCCATAAATTACGGAAAATGATGGAAATACTCACTGTAAATCACTGCAATACCTAGCCCGACCTCAGAAAGAAAAATCAGTCAGACGCATTCGACGTAACCATCGCATCTTTGTTTACTAGTACTGCCAGACTCCGCATGTTATGCTTGCTCTGATTGGCCGACGATTGATGAATGAAATGGTAAACACGATCGTGTTGCCCGCGTGTTCATGCGTGAAGATCAGTTCAATCACGGCATGAAAATGCGCTGTACCGCTGTGTATTTCTTCGCGAAAAGAGGTACTAAACTTCATTCTTAGTAAAGCTGGTAAGCCATCGCATTGTTGAGATTTCAAAGTTAGTATTGATGTATAATTAGGATTTTGCTTCATTTATTTTGTTGTAATCGTTTCGGTGAGGTACTCACCGAAACTGTCATAGGGACAGTGGTTAAGGCGTCTTGCGCAGACGCCGCTACGTAAAAAGATTGGGAAGGATTCGTCCGTGTACGAAGCAGCTAGTCGCAAATCAGAAATTGTTAAAAAACTGCTTCGAACGGACGGATTTTTCAGTCTAGCACTGACTGTGCTGGCCGTGCGGGCTGGCGCTGGCGCAGTCAGCTCCACAGCTGGCATAGCACACAGCACAAGCCACAGCACAGTACAGTTCGGATACGGATGTACATGTATTGACATTAACACTTACACAATTAAGTTTTACCTTCCATATAACAATGAAAAATACTCACTACTGCTAAATTGAGACCTTCAAATTCTTTACAACATTCAAAATCAGATACAGCATAGACCATGTCCTCGCATTTTCCTAATAAATGACTAAAGATTTTGTTTTCGCCTTCGCATCGTCTTCCGAGAAGTTTGTCGTCTGCTAAGGTTCAGGCAGGGGTCAAAATTACAGATCCGATCTTCATGCCTTATCACGCTCTTGACATTAATACGCTGTGGTCATACTGTTTCCACTCTGTTTAGAATTTAACAGTAAAATGTATAGTTTACCTCCAAAATATAATTTGTTCGACTAAAATCTAATTTTGATAGCATTTTGCGAAATTTTCAATAATAATAGAATCCCAAACTCAGGTACTACATTATATTAGTGCATTGATATTTCATTCAGCTGTATGCAATACTGCAGAGGAACAAAGTTCAATCTTGGGGATCGTGAAAGTGCACGTAAAAGTTCGACATTATTTGACGAAGTTTCTGTTCTCCATTATTTACGAAATTTGGCGATAAATATGAGCAGCAGATTAAGTACAAAACCATCGAAGAAAGACAGGCCAAGATCAAGTGGTTAGTAACTAAAAATGTGGTTATAACCTTCGTTGCTACGTTCGTTCGTAACATGTTTATTGCACTAGCGCCATCTGCGGGCGTATCTGGGTTGTTGCTGTGTGTACACAAAATTGACAATGTCAATGAAATGAACATTGTTATTGTTGATGTATTCGTATACTAAAATCATGTATCCACATTTGATCACTGTTCTCTTTGATTGATTAGGTATCAGTGACAGTTAAAACTATATATGATGCACATTGCACACAACCTTCGCGGAAGTAGTCTATTCAATTAATCATCAATTCAAACATCAAACTGTTCCCAGCAGTAGAATGATCGAGTCTTGAGTCGGGACGTGGTTAGGGAGGTCACTGTCACTGAGTGCAGTGGCATGGCAGTACTGCTCTGCATTTTTCAGTGATAGCTGGACAAGCAGATATTGAGTGTGTGAATTTAACTCAGTAACTGGTTGTGCCATCACACATGAATATGTTCGTATATATCGATGACAATTTAGAAAACACCTCTAGAATCTGTTACTTTTGCTAGTCTCTGTTTGGACGATGATATAAACTCTGCCGAAATATTTCCATCTTACTTGAAAGTCTACCGTAAAGATAGAAACTCCCACGGTGGTGGAGTTTTCATCGCAGTAAATGAAGATATTCCTTCCTTTGTTAGAACGGATCTTGACATACAGGATACCGAACTTATAATATGGTGCCAAGTAAAACTACAAGGTCAGGATATCCTTGGAAGTTTTTACAGACCACCAAACTCAAACTCAACACCCATTATAAACCTCGGAAATAGTCTAGCAAGAGTAAACTCCTACTTACATCGCCCCAACATGTATACAATAATCGGCCGGGACTTCAACATCCAGATCTCGACTGGTCGGACGAAGTTACTGTCGCCCACAGAGGAGAACTTCAAATCCCTTCTTCAAGTTATCAGAGATAACTTCCTAGCACAGAAAGTAACTTTCCCTAAGGAAAGACTGCAATGGAACTGAAAATACCTTGACTTAATTCTCACTACTCATCCTTCATTAATGCAAGACGTGAGGCCACATTCAGGACAGCGATCACTGTATAGTCCAGTGTTCCATCACAACTAAGACAAGCATCCATCCTAAACCCCGAGGAATATTCCATGTGGCGGAAGGTGGATGAAGCGCGATTTAGAGTTAGATCTGGAAAAATGAACGAAGACTTTTTCAAACGCAACCAGAAAGTTTCTCTGTGGAGGAAAACTGGACCTGGTTTAAGACTCAATTACTACATTAGTTACCGACCTTGTTCACATAAACGTTTCACGCGGCAAGTTGCCCACACCGTGTTCAATTCTAGGATGAAAAACTCTGCAGTAAGAAAGAAAGACTTATTTTGAAAGCAAAAAAAGAAGGCACGAAATCCGAATGGACAATTTTTTCCAAATCAGGAAAAATTGATAAAATTATCAGGAAGGCTCATAGAAATATGTCAAATCATAATAGACACGAAGATCCCAAAATATTCTGGCGTTACATTAAATCGAGACGTCGAGACAATACTGGATACAGCCATTAAAAGTGCAACATGAATCTGATAACATCCGAATA
>JZLH01S0104408.1:28413-40817 GCA_001188425.1 Eucidaris tribuloides
TTACATAAGATCTCAGCGGTGGAGGGTTCTTCCAGTGAGTCACATCCCAAACGGCCCATGCCTCCTCTAAGGAAGAGAATATCGTCTTTAAGATTGCACGGTATGGGTACCCCTGAGACCCGACAGAGCAAGAGCTCTGGCGCTGGTAGAGAATCAGTTACGGCAGGTGAGAAGGTGTGGCACTTGAATAGAATGTGTACTGGTCATGTACATGGATGCTCTGACCCAGTTCTATTAACCTTTTCACTACTTACAGACATGTACCTCCAATAACTCATTCTTGTAGGTGATCTTTAAAGTCATCTATTAGTAAGCCTTTTCTGGGATTGAATGATAAACTAAAACTGTAAGCCATATAAGAAAAGCATAAAGAATAACCTGCTACCTCAGAAAAGCTGGTTTGTATTGGCACAGTATGTTTGTATGTCTGTTCAGTCATTTATTTTCAAGGAATTCAATATACTTAGATCATTTCACACATTTTACTTCACTGAGCTTTTTGCCCTTCCTATGTAAAAGGATAGTCATTTTAGAATGTTTTATACCTCTGGGGATTAAAATAGATTCCAAAACTCTGACAGGTGAAAGACATTCAGTTGTCCACTACTCAACAATTTTTTTTTTTTCATTTTTTTCTCAGAAATTAATTGAAGAATTCTCATAATCACTATTAGTCCGTGTGAGACTTGAGACATTGTACATTCATGTACATGTACAGTTTCATTGAACTTGTTTGCTACATCTACTGTTCATGTAGCAAACAAATTCATTGAAACTCCACCGAAACTGAATTTGTGGGATAATTGTCTCTGCTCATCAAGATAGAATACTCAAGTACAGATTATATTTGTAAAGCTGTGATACATAAATTGCTTATAGAATTGTAAGTTTGTGTATTAATGAAGCATAAACCTGAATAGACTGTAGTGTAGAGTGGCTGTTTTCCATTTGAAAATATTGATATTCTATTGATTTTCTTGCATTCTGTGTAGGGGTGTATAGAGAAGAGCCTTACATTTGAAATGACATACTAGTAGTACACACTGAATGCAGTTCAGAAACAAATTGTATCATTTCAAGCAAAATGGAAGTGTTTTAGGACATGATGCATTAAGTTTAGTTTAATTGTATCCCCCGAACTCTGTTCGGAGGATACTATGGATTTGGCCTCGTCGCGCTGCATCCGCCGCCGCCGCAGAGATTTCCTTGTGAGTGCTCTACCAGCTGCATTTCTTGGTATGAAGGTGTATTATGGTAAAGCGAAGACGCCTATAGTTTTTGGTGGTGGCGCCCTCGCTTGGTCCGTCTTTGTACACAAAAAGGTACATTTTTCAGGGTCTGCTTGTGTGCCTGATACTGGCCGCATTTCTTGACGGATTTTTTTTCAAATTTGGTGTGTAAGTGTATCATAGTATAGATATAGTGACTGTCATGAGAGGCATAGTTGTTTCTAAAGCTCGAGGGGGCCTTCCATCCTGCTATGATGACCCCGAGGCTTGCCGAGGGGTCATAGCAGGATGGAAGGCCCCCGAGAGCCTTTAGAAACATCTATGCCTCGAATATTAAGGCAGTCACTATACCTTTTATATACCGAAAAAAAGAAAAATTCCTTCTCTTTTTAAAGATCGGAAACGGCTCTGCAGAACAACGGGGTCGTTATTACTTGCCTTGCTTGTCACGAAGCCAAGCTTTCGCGCTGTGAAAGTCCGGTGAAACTGCGACGGATTACTGTATACTGTTACTGTTAGTGTTAGGCCTACGGCGCGAACGGCACACACACGCCGCGGCGTGTGTGTGGATAAGTCTAACGAGTCAACACAAACAACAACAGATGAGACGTCAACTTACGTTACGTGGCGTCCAAAAGTACGAATCTCGGAAAAGTCTCCCTGCCTATATTGTCCCCTCAAGAATGAAATATAGAGTAAACAAACCAAAAATGGGCAAACAAATCAAGCTCGAAGTCGAGAAGTGCCGGGATCGTCTCCGTAAAGCGCACACCGCAACCTAGAGTTAGCAATCAATTATCAATTTATACCGTGCTGCGCGCGCGAATTACGGTGTCTGCGCTCGCACAAATCGCGGGGCTCGCAACAACATTTGACTGCCGTTGAAAAATGACTATTAAAAACGACTATTGACCGATGACTATTAACCGCTCAGCGCCCTGGCCAGGCATGGCTAAAACTATGACCAGACTTTCGACCAATCAGGTGAAAGCATTAGCTAACATTCTTAGAATGAGGTATATAATCAACTCTAGACACCTATAACATTTGGTGATGCTGCCCCCAATGTTCTGCCTTTTACTGGGTCAAAGGTCAACCTGATAGGTCTAAATTTGCAAAAATGCTTATTTTTCAATCACCTTGTTGTTACCCAAAGGATTTTATTCAAACTTGCTGTATAGGTGTATGGGTGGTCATTCTACATGTAGGCCACATTAGTGTTCGGTGATGGCGCCCTCAGTGTTCCGACTTGGGTGCCATGTCACATTACTTGTATATGATCTATCGGCCACATTTCTTTTCCGATTTTATTCAAACTTGCTTCAGAGGTTTTTTTTTTTTTGGGGGGGGTGTCATTCTGCGTAACAATAGTTTTCAATGACAGCGCCCTCGTTGTTCCGACATTTATAGAGATTTTCTTGTGAGCGCTCTACTGGCTGCAGTTCTTCTCGTATCATCTTCAAATTTGGTATGAAGGTGTATTATGGTAAAGTGAAGATGTCTATTGTTTTTGGTGGTGGCGTCCTCGCTTGGTCCGTCTTTGTACACAAAAAGGTACATATTTCAGGGTCTGCTTGTGTGCACTATACTGGCCGCAGTTCTCAACAGATTTTTTTAAAAATTTGGTGTGTAAGTGTATCATGGTCAACTCTAGACACCTGTAACTTTCGGTGATGCTGCCCCCAATGTTCCACCTTTTACATGGTCAAAGGTCAACCTGATAGGTCTAAATTTGTAAAAATGCTTATTTTTTCAATTACTTTGTTGGTACTCAAAGGATTTTATTCAAACTTGCTGTATAGGTGTACAGGTGGTCATTCTACATGTAGGCCACATTAGTGTTCGGGCTGGTTTCAGTGACAGCGCCCTCAGTGTCGACTTGGGCGTGCCATGTCACATTACTTGTTATATGTTCTTTTAAGGCCACATTTCTTTTTGTCCTGATTTTGTATTCAAACTTGCTTTGGAGGTTTATTGGGGAGGGGGGTGTCATTTTGCGCCATAAACAATAGCTTTCAGGTGACAGCGGCCTCTATTGTTCCGACTTTTATAGGATGCCTATGTCATATTTCTAATTTATCCAAATATGGGGGTGAAGGGGACGGCGTTTCGCGATAATGTACATGTGCTCGAAGGGCCCCCCCCACCCCGCGAGTGCCCTCTAGTTTTTTAACAGTTTACTGTAATTTTCTGTGATGGACACATTGAAGTGCCATAAGTCAGATGGTCACTGGTTAAGTTTCAAAACAACACATTTCCTGTGTCAAAATTCCAACTGAGACATATCTTTACTGGTGAATAATATACTATGAATAATTATAATTCATAGATAAATAGGTGGATAAATAAAGATCATTAGAGCAAATGTTGTAGCCATATTACAATGTACAAATAGACAAATAACCACTTGCAGCTTCTTTCACTCACTTGTTTTTCCATAGACGTTCCACATAATGATCTTGTTTTATGAGCAGCTTCTGGCAAGGATGGTCAACAATTCTGCTTTCAGATGGAAACCAGAAACACACATGATCCTGTGTCACTTAAAATAATACACTGAATAACAATGAAAAAGAAAATATTTATTTTCTTCCATACAGTATGTACTGTATCGCTGCCATAATCAAGAAGTCATGTTGATCCCTGTGTTTTAATGTTAGTGCACACAAGTCCACGCTTTGTTGCTTTGATTTTCATTATCATTTCACCTCCTTGTTGGGGGAGTTGATATTGATCATCCATGGATTCATCATTGATGCCATTTTTTTTTCTCCTAGACCTCCCCTCAGTATTGACTGTTTTCTTTTATGAAAATGTAAGTGTCAAAAACCCCTATTCCATATGCACCTGCAATGGATAGATGTGGCAAGGTCGTGATTTCCGCCCAGATGTTTTTACAGTTCTCATTTCATGAGGCACATTGCAATTCATATTTCTGTTACCGGACTATTCATATGGGAATTCAAAACAATATATTACTTGACTCTATTAATTGAATTCCTAAGACGTTGGGAAAGAAATATTCTTTGCAGTCATCCAAGCCAAATTAATTCTTGGCCTTTTACACACAAGTTCAACCATACCATGTTTTTGCCAAGCTGCCAAAACGGAAAGATAATTCAAGATGTAACATACGTGTACCATACAAACTGATTATACCTCCCCAAGCATAATCTTCCAATTTTTATCAATTGTGATTCTGGAACATGCTGGAATTCCATTTGTCCGATTTATTTACACTGTATAATTAGATCTTACATGTATAATATATTGGCTAAATGGGAAAACATTTTATTCAGTCTCCCAGGTATGTATCCATTCTGTTATGTTTGAACTAGAAATTGCTGAAGCGATTTTCATTATGGATATTTTAAATCTGTTCATGAGCTGCTTGTCACGAAACGGGAACCCCAACTTCTTTCACGAAATGGCCCCCAGGGCTGACATGATATGAAATTCATTGAAAAACCGTTGAGCACAAAAGACGAGTACCATTATGCAATTTTAAAGGCTGAATGAATAGACCTCAAAGATTTGATTCATCTAAATGCGTTATGATGGCTTTTCCTGAAGGGCTGACCTGTTTGAAATGACGCCAACAAAAGAATCGTGTCGGCTGAATCACTGAGAGCAGAGGCATGAAAAATTCATCCATGGCAACCACCAATAGCTTGTGTACCTGCCGAATAGCTTAATTTATCCGGCAGATTTACCATTATGGGGCATTAGTGTGTTTTGTGTTGATGAATTTGACTACTAATTTTGGTATGCTGGTTATATGTTCCACGTCCATTGACAGTATCAAGCTGCTTTTAGTTGTGGCGTACTTGTACCTTGTTGTCCTGTTTGTGTGAATTGTTAGATGACAAATTCACAGTCAAGTTTTTGGTATGAGCCGGAGCAGAAAAACCAGTGGTGTAACGTCCCATCATGTTCCGAGCAGAAAACAGTCGGCGATCAAGGCTCCCGAGCCCGCAGCAGAGTCCAGGTTATCACGGCATGGGAGCACAAGTAGTAAGTTAGTCAGTTGTCTTAATTGAAAATGGTATGATTGGAAGCAGTCCTTATTTTTGAATAAAAGTATCAAGTACACTATTTAGGTTTTCTGCTATGAAAATCCTATTGTCAAAGTTTACTCTCTTTTTTTAACAATTACCATCAGTATTCCATGTGGCAGGCAAATATGTTGTACAGCCTTGTATGAGTTCAATTTCTGTCAGGGTTATACTTTACTTCAGTTCTACATATTTGTGCTTGTTTCTTCTCAAGTAAACAAATTCAAGACAAATCCTACCAGATTTACACTAAAGTTAGTGTACCTGAAACATGTTGAGGTATTTTGAAGTGCTCCCAATCATGCCATTGTCCTTTAAGTTAACTGGAACATAACTGTAGTAATATGATTTTTTTGTCAACATTACTCCACTCAATTGTAGATTATGTGCAATTGAACCTTAGTGTGGCAAAATTGTGTTATCAACCAAGGTCTTGATGCATAAAGCTGAAATTGCTTGCCAATCCTTGAATCATTCACAACTCTGCAAAATGCTGGAGTCGCATTGGGGCAATTCCAGCGTTACGGACATTACATTCTGACACTTTTTTTGCAAATTTAGTGGCTTATTTCTAGAAATCGTCAATATCATTCTGAACCTCTTTGTGGTAATCTCACACAAGTCACCCTGAAGTCTTAACAGTTAAAATTTGAATTAGTTTCTGTTTCTCGTTTGGAAGTTATTGCACATAATGCTTGCCGTTACAGACATTACATTTTTTGGACAAGACTTTTCACCTACCAACGCATTTGTTAAAAATTTTGTGAGCTTAAGCATGAAGTGAAGCCAATTTTCTTCTGAAATGGGTGCTGAAGACCTGTTAAGTTGTAGGATGACAATTAGGTACAACAGATTCAGTATATCCCATACAGGACCATAACGGACATTACATTAACGTTACGGACATTACACCTCAGACCAATTTTTTAGGTCCTTATATTTATACTTAAAACCATTTGATAACTAATATAAAGCTAATATTAGTCATTTTTGGTCCTTTATTAACTAAAAACTGCTATAAATTAATTATGAAGTGCTGTTGAATGTGAAATAATGAGACTCAAAAATTGTGTGTTTTTCAAAAATGATAAGAAAATTTTGCAAGAAAATGTTTTTTTTGGAAGAAAAGTATGTCTAAATATACTTCAAATGTATTCAAATACCCCTCAAATTAAAGAGTTTGATGTGTTCTATTGTGTGATACTAAATCTATCACTGTAGCACAAATATTTTTTGAATTATTACAGATTTCATGACTTTGAGCCCGCGTCACATTTTTCGCGTAATTGCCCATTGGGTGAAATTCAACCTTTCCCCTTTAGGTTTATTGTTGGAGTTGTGCATGGAGCAATGGTGATATAATTCTTAATTGGTGTTCTCACTCGGGAGTCTTTATGTAGCGTGTACATAGTTTGATCGACGGTAGATACCCTATTCAATTGAAGACGCACTCCCTCGACCCGCTCCGCATGTGCGTCACTTGTCAAACGTGAGTCGGATTTTCACTATAACCTATGACGTACCTGTGTCTCGACTATGACGGACCATTTTTCTAGCAATGAGCTGTGCTAGGCTATAACAAACTGACGCACCCTATACACCATGCTGTGACGGACCAAATGCTTCCATTACGGTACCCTGCGTCATTATTTGTTGGTAAATGACCCACCCATGACGCACCATTCCCAGGGGTCGAGGGGTGCGTCTTACAATTGATAGGTGTATAATGTTTTTGAAGTTTCACTGCCACCACACATCTTCACAGATGAGAAATACTCAGTCCACACAGGTTTTAAACAGGAAGAATATTTAACAGTTCAAATTGTGATGAACAGTGCAATATAAACAGACTGCCAAGTGCAGTAACTTGATAATGACAAAATTTTCAAACTACTAAAATGGTAGTACATTCCTATAAACTATCTGACTGCCTTAAGCAGTAGGCCTATATTGCAAACCAATTAAAAGAAGCACTTCCTGAATAATTGCTGACCAAATTGCCAAAGTAGTTTCTTGACATCTGCTTCCAACTACCAACTTGGCCTGAGTCTCAGATATAGTTCTCTTCATACCTTTCCTCACTCTCTCTAGCTGATTTCTAGTTGCAAAAGTTTACATTGTTATCATGCATTTGAATCCTGCTTCAGCCAAATTTTCTTTCCTGTCTTCATTATTTATAAGTGTGTTTTAGTTTTCCTTCTATTTATATTACTATTCAAAAAGAAGCTGTTTTCCCAATGAAAAAATTCCTGCTCTGTCGCATTCTGGGTTGCATCAAATTGAAAATGGGCGTGATCCCCGGCTTAAGTGCCCATCAATGTATGGCTTCTGAGTTCTGACTGGCGCCCCAGCAAAGAAGTTCAG
This sequence comes from Eucidaris tribuloides, assembly GCA_001188425.1. Lineage (NCBI taxonomy): Eukaryota > Metazoa > Echinodermata > Echinoidea > Cidaroida > Cidaridae > Eucidaris > Eucidaris tribuloides. The sequence goes on from JZLH01S0104408.1 coordinate 36,062, forward strand.
TTAACTAGGGATGAACCCCACCATAGGACTGAATACTGTAAAACCATAAATTTTTGCAAGCATTTAACTTTCACAAATTTCACGAGTAGTCAAGATTTGCGAAAGTAAAATGCACATAAAAGCTTATGTCTAACCATGGAGGTGGAAGGGTCTAACGTTACACAAGTTTTTGAATGCCAATTGATAGAAGACCGTGTACTGTACAAGTCAAATGACTCCAGATTTGTAGTAATAGTGAATGGGCGGTCATTTATGATGGTCGCAGTGCACTTCGACATTTGATAAAGCGGTGTTTCAGAGGCATTAAAACTAATATTTCTGTAAATTGTTGTGATAATTAATTAAAAAACACCCAAATGCTTCTTTCTAGCAATTATATCTTATTTTTTTCATGGTCGGTGATTAGCGAAAGTTTCATCTCGCGAAAGTATAGTGTTACAGTAGTTCAGGTGGTAGAGCACTGGACCTCTGTAATCCAGAGGACCAGAGGTACAGGGAAATATTAGAAAATACTTGGGAAATACCTGGAAATACCTGAAAATATTCAAGAAGTGTATTTCTGTTTCCCTGTATTTCCCATTTACCGGTATTTACCACCATTATTTCTCACTCTGGCTAACCGTGATAGTGTAGCATTTCATTGAAGAAATTGTGTATAGTTTGTATATAGTGTGTACCATAAATACAAGTGGATGATTTGAGAAGGTTGGATTAGTTGTGAAAATCTTTGGGATACATGTAGGTATTTCTCTTTTTCAGCTTGCAGATTAGTGGCTGACATAACTAAAGTGTTTGTTATTTAAAAAAAAAAGTTGTAAACCACTATACATGTCTGTTCACTTGAGTGAAACACCTTGTTTATAGACTTTCTCAAGTTTTTCTAGTGTAAATATTGAGCACACTGTGTATACATTAAAAGATATTTCTGCATGAGTGATATCTTTAAAAGAAAATGAAATTCATTATGCCCAGTAATTGTGGTACATACTCCACGTTGTTAAGGTAAACAGTTATATGGTATCCACATTGGGTCAGTCTGCAGGTATCTGCACATAAAATATGTATGGTATTTACTCAACTCTAGGGTCTCCTTTAGACTACTTTTATAAGTGGCCTGTGTAGTCCTCAAGTGGATGCAATCCAATCCTGTTTCAAGTGTCAATCATCTTTCTCCAATTCAATGAGGGGGAGGGCCATCCCCGTGGCCAGATCGCACCTCCACATAAAAGAGCCCAAAGCTATTTAATTGGATAATCCAGCCGACACCTTTCTCCTTTTCTCTTTTCATTGATTGTCTAATTTCTTTGTCTCTGTGTCCTTGTGCGCATCCTGACAACAACGTTCGTCTGAAGCCATACAGGAACTGAGACTAGAATTTTCAAAGAAAACAACAACAAAAAGGATGGGGGATAAGATGTTCCTCTCAAATGTCCAGAAATGTTGGCTTTCAATCAATAAAAACTGAGTCATTTCGGTTACTGAAATATACTGAAACAGATCTATCAGATACATGTAGTACTTTTATGACTGCTTGATTCAAAGGGATACCTTTACTTTATGGAGGATTATTGGTGACTGACAATTTTGCATGGTCATCAATTGACATGGTAACTCGGCATCTAATGAAGACTTTGAAATGGCAGAGGGAAAGTCTCATGTGCATTTTAGTAAGACCATTGGTAAGTGATTGTTGGAGAAAGAATTACTTGGAACAAAAATTCTGTCAACATTTCAATGAATCTAATTGTATAATGTTGTTGAGTGTTGATATTCCCTCTGCTTTTGACAATAACATCGTTGAAGCAAATTTTGCAGTTAACAACATACCAATGTATACAAATACATGATATTGTTGATTGTTGGTAGAGGTACAATTTATTTTGATTAAGTTCTTTTGTGAAGGAAATTGGACAGTTAATCTGATGATTTAGCAACCTCAAACAATCATGTATATGTCCTTACTTTGATCAGGTATGAAAAAAAAAAAGAATTTAAAAGCACAACTAAAAGTCTTAGTACAAATTTGAACAAGTGTTTACATCAAGACTGCAATCTTCTTAACGGTACTTGCTAGTGGTGTTGAAAATTAATGTTTTGTTTTGGAATAGAATTTGTTTTAAATTGTAAACAAATTTATCAATTTAGAATTATCAATTGTGTAACAATACACAACTTCATGTGCTGCATTGAAAATGCAACTCCAATTGTGATTGGCATAATAGTCCTCTTCATGTAGTGTACATACATTGTATGTAGATGCCCATTATTGCTTGTTGTTATAAGTCCTTCAAAAAACAAAAAAACATTGCCAATTTTGGAAAAGGGCTTTACCTGTATGCCCGACTTTTACCCCCAAATACATGTATGCTCACCAGTTTCTTTCATTTTTTTTAAGCCACCCCTTTTTTGCAGAACACCCTGGTTATTGGCATTGTTAGTAGTAATATATGTATTGTTGTCATTTTTTTATTAACAAGAGAATAGGACAAAGGACAACTACAAAAAATGAAAAAGGAGAATATTGCTGTTAAAGAGAAAATAATTATTGCCAGTGAACAACATAGAATTTTGTTCGACAGCCTTGATATACGTATGTCGAAAGGAGTCCATAGCTAACTAGTCTACAGTAAATTCCATAATTACTTTTGTGTAGACTAAAGTTGTTTCAAGAGCTATTTGGTGACATGTTATGTACACAAAACAGGTTTGTATTACTAGAGTGTAGACTACAGTTTTAGTTTTAATTTACTTTTGGTTGGGTATCACTGTCATCAAAGTTAGTGCACCTGAAAATGAAGTCACTAGAGTGTAGACTACAGTTTTAGTTTTAATTTACTTTTGGTTGGGTATCACTGTCATCAAAGTTAGTGCACCTGAAAATGAAGTCACTGCTTGTACATCCGTGACTATTCCATTTATTGTGTTTATACTTTGTCACTACAATGCTAAAAGTGTTTGCTCACAATGCCCTTTCCAATTAGACATATACCCTAATGGTATGAATATTTACCAAGAAAAGTTAACAAAAGTTTGAGTTGTTGACTCTATGATGAACGATACCCTGGAAAAACTAACAAGGATACGACAGTTGGATGTGTGTGTGTGTGTGTGTGTGTGTGTGTGTGTGTGTGTGTGTGTGTGTGTGTGTGTGTGTGTGTGTGTGTGTGTGTGTGTGTGTGTGTGTGTGTGTGTGTGTGTGTGTGTGTGTGTGTGTGTGTGTGTGTGTGTGTGTGTGTGTGTGTGTGTGTGTGTGTGTGTGTGTGTGTGTGTGTGTGTGTGTGTGTGTGTGTGTGTGTGTGTGTGTGTGTGTGTGTGTGTGTGTGTGTGTGTGTGTGTGTGTGTGTGTGTGTGTGTGTGTGTGTGTGTGTGTGTGTGTGTGTGTGTGTGTGTGTGTGTGCAGGTTTGTGTGTGTGTGTGTTTGTATGTATGTGTGCTGTTGTGAGCGTGTGTGTGTGTTTTATGTTTGTATGTGAAAGGGATATTTCTGTATGTCCTTGTTTCAAGTAGGTATGTCCATATTGCTGCAAACCCCAAACTCTCCACTTTTCCACTTCAATATTCACTTTAATTTGGCTCCCAGAAATAACTACTTGATGACCAACTGTTGTATGTTTGTCTGTAACTATGAAGAGGGCAATGAAAAGTATTTCTTAAGTTTCTTTGCCTTTAAAAGCTTTAATATACATGTAATACCTGTACATGACGCTACATGTACATACATGTAGATGTCACAGCTTATTTTGCCAGGAGGTGGTACTTTTGGAAATGTTAAATACACTCTTGAACTGTTTGCCCATGGTTACATAAAATCTGTGGCTATTGTGCATCTCTTATGCATGGCCTTGAAGCAGTAAGCTACCGTAGTTTGTTTTTAACCTATAACCATAGATAACTATGCTGTTTGGGTCGAATAACATTTTTATGATGTATTCAAATGGACAAGACTGAATTGTAGTGCTGATTAATGTGGTTGATTGGTCAGCATTGATGTGAAAGATTAATTCTAAAATCTGGGTATATGAATCACTGTTGGGATTCTTACCAACTTGACCAATCTGTAACATAATAAAATCTTGGTGTGAAAAATGTTTGTGCTGAAACTCTTTAAAGTCAGACGATTTTTCAGAAGGAACATGTACATTATATCATCACAGACAAATGTTCTTCAATGAAATGTCTGTCTTTGATGCAACAATTTCACAATTCTTGTACATTTTAGAGGTCAGGCTAATGGTACATCAACACTTGTAACATCAGCCTTAAAGTCCTGAGAGAAAAATCATAATTTGACTGATGATCATTTTAATGACCATTCCTTGTCAAGGATTCATTTGTGTCTGGAGAAATCAGACTTTGGACACCGATTGCCTGCCTTTATTTCATTCCTCATTTCTTCCATTGTTTCTACTTTGTACAATCAGTAGTTAAGAAGGTGCTATTAATAAAACTAGTATTATTAAAACAATAGTTTTCAAAATTGCAGGTATTTACAACAAAGTGGGGAAATAGTTATATTGATTGAAATCTTTATTTTTGGCTGACTTAGGAAAGAAATAGTCCTCTATGTAGGGAAAACTGCAATTTGCATAAAAATTACCCTCTTCTTTGGTGTTGCGTATTGTGTGTGTGTGTGTGTGTGTGTGTTATGTGTGTATGTGTGTATGTGAGTGTGTGTGGTGTGTGTGTGTGTGTATGTTATGTGTGTGTGTGTGTGTGTGTGTGTGTGTGTGTGTGTGTGTGTGTGTGTGTGTGTGTG
>JZLH01S0104426.1:4365-15317 GCA_001188425.1 Eucidaris tribuloides
TGATGTACAGCCGGCATTCATACCTCTGACCGTTCACTCTGAAAATGTCATTTAGTGCCCCCATAATACCATACTTCACCAAAATCTCTCCTCGCTCCCGATAAGCTTGTTTTTCTCAATGTTATCGCCTTTCGTGAACCGTCTGCACCGCGCGGTAAACGTGCCCCGAATCAAGACTTATTTTAAGGGCCCGGCTGACTCTCTTGACCCTTTTGTTGACTTTGAACTCCATAAACTCTCACTCCTCCCGGCCCCCCCGCCCTCCCCCCCGTCCCCCTCCCCCCCGTTTTCAATGGTGGTCCTCATTAAATACAATACTTCACCCAGTTTGAAAATTCAACTCCCCCGCGGCTCTTCTCAAAGTATTTATCATTCGCCTCTGTTGATGACTCCCTCCTCCGGTAACTGAGCCCAAATCAGACTTCGTATTTAAGGCGCCGGTGCCTTATTGACCTTTGAGGCTCCAAAATCTAATGAGATTCATCTGCGTGGTCTCAAAGTACATACTTTTGCCGTCCTAGCTTACATCAAAATCCGTACCAGCCCCTTCTCAAGTTATCGGCGCGTAATGAGCCCGCAATCAGACATATTTTAGGCCTCGCGTGACCTTTGACCTTTTGACCTTTGAACTAAAAATATCTAATCAGTTCATTGCATGGCTCATTATATTACATTACTTCACCCAGTCTTACATGAAAATTCAAACCGGGCCTATGGCTCAAGTTTATCGCTGGTAACGAGCCCAAATCAGACATATTATTAGGCCCGGTGACCTTTTGGACCTTTGACCTTTCAGCCTCCAAAATACTAAATACAGATATACATATAGAGTGCCTCAAATACATACTTCACCCCTCATAGTACATGACCAATCGACAAGCCGCACCCGCCTCTCAAGTTATCATGGTTAACGAGCCCGAATCAGACATATTTATTTAGGTCTCCGCCTGACCTTTTGACCTTTGATGCTCCCCAAAATTCTAATGTCGTATTCATCGGTGGCTCATTTAGTACATACTTGGTCCTAGTTACATCCAAAATCCCGACAGTGCCGCTCTCATGTTATTCGCCGGTACAGTGTGTAATGAGGACGAATCAGCCATATTTAGGCCGTGACCTGTTTAGACCTTTGACCTTGAGCCTCACAATCTATTTCCGCCTCCTCGGTGGCTCATTAATACATACTTCACCCAAGTTACATGAAATTCCGACTCAGCCACTCTCAAGTTATCGCGCTACCCTTGGTAACGAGCCCGAATCAGACATATTTAAGGCCGTGACCTTTGACCTTTGACCTTTCCGCCTACCAAACTAATTCAGTTCATTGGTGGCTCATAATAATAACTTCACCCAGTTACATGACAATCCGATCAGCCGCTCTCAAGTTATCGCTTCGCCCCCTGTTTTGTATAATCCATTTGGTAACGAGCCCAAATCAGACTATTTAAGCCACCTCCTGGTGACCTTTGACCTTTGACCTTTTAAGACATACACATAATAATCTAATCAGTTTCATTGTGTGGCTCATAGTACTACTGGTCCTACGTTACACCTCAATCTCGATTGGGAGGTTCTCAAGTTAATCGCATTCTGGTAACGGATCCTGGTAACGGTACGGCACGCATTTACGTTGTGGTTGTTGAGAGAGATGTTACTTTAAGGGAAAATATAATTATGTATACCATGATGACGGTACTCGGCAATATAAACCAATGCAAAAAAATAGAAGTTTAGGACTTTATGCCAAGCCAAACTTTACATGACATTTTCAAGTCCATAGTATGTCCTGTTTCCATTCTTCTACAGAGATGTTCTGGGGAATCATTTATCAAAAATGACCTTTTCCTACCTAATTCCCCATAAACTGGGTCTAGTTTTCATGTCTAAAAGGGTGGGGGTGTTTTCAGCATAAATGGGGAGATAATTAATTGAACACCCCCCTCCCATGCATACATGTATGCTGAACCTGAAGTTGGTATAACCTCCAATAATTCAGACCACTAAAAGCAAGGATTGCCCATAAGTCTATTTATCAATCATTAGATTTGAATTGAAAGTGTATCTTGGACCAAAATATTGGCAAAAACTTAGTGTTTCACCATTGATTCTTGTACATAAATGCATGGCATGCCAGCAAGGCAGTGTGTATAGATCTATGCGGCATGCACGCACTCACGCACGGCTCTGAATTAACTAGCGACCAAGGCCAGGCCATGCAATATTCCACACTTTTTCTAGTGGTTCACAGTTGGTCGCTGAATTCCGCTGACAGAATAAACCTTAGCAACCGTGTCATTAGAAAAGTAAAATTAATATTTTAAATAAAACCTGTGTCATGTAAGTTGGACCGATATATATTTCTATTTTGGTCGAGATATGTTAATCTGCTGAGACTACGTCTGGCTACACTGTATCTCTCTCTCTCTCTCTCTTGGAGAAAGTAACACTGGTCGGTGTCTGTCGTTTTCTTTGGGGACCTTCATTTTACAGTACCGACATTATGAGGGAACCATAGGATAATGTCGGTACTGTTAAATGAAGGTCCCTGAAGAAAACGACAAACACCGTCGGTTCAAGAGTAAGTAAAAACTCAGAAAATGTTTTAAAAACTTGTTTGAACAAACAGATAGTCAATTGTGACAAAACAAATACATGTATCTGAATATAATTCTGAATACAGTTCGGCCTCGGTTATACGGCCATCGATTATACGGAGATCTCTGTTATCTAGACAATGGGCTTATCAGTCATTACGTGTAATTGATACACCTTTATCAGAAATGTACACAGAAACATGCTGGTTATCAGGGACAGTAAATTAAGTGTCACATGTGGGAGGTCTGTTGCAATTTGTGCATGGTCTTTGGGTTGTTTATACAACAACTTATGGCATGTGTACCTCCCCCCTATAGTGTGTTTGTACATCTCTCTTATCCGGCCATATCACTTATCCGGATGGCTGCTGGTCCCAACGTAGCCGTTCGGAAAGTACTATATTGTTATCTAGAACTGATATGCTGTATTACACTGATATTGCCTGGTCCCCTTTTCCAGGTTTACCCAAGTAGCATCTATTCCACTATATTCCCCTTGCTTGTATGGGTGGGTTTACCCTAGACCAAAAGCTTTGACCTGTGTATCGAGTCCAGTTGTTTTTCAGAGGTTTTAACAGATGATTTTGATGGACATTTTACATTTACCTATAGAGAGAGGAGATACTACATGTAGGTACCTGTATTTAAATGTCCGTCCAAATCGTCCGATAAAACCTCTGAAAAACAACCGGACGCAATACACAGGTCAAAACCTTCAGTCTAGGTTTACCCCCGGGGGGGCCAGTCAAACATAATGCTGTACACATGCGTGACCAAACTATTTCCAGACACCCCCTAAACAAGTTTTTCTCTGTGTGCAAAATAACCCCCTAAACGAGTTTTTCGCGTGCTTCATTTACACATTTTAGCCCCTAAATACGTTTGACCAGTCTTTCAAAAAAAGCTTCGGGAAAAAAATACCCTAAATGGGTTTGAACAGTCTGTCAAAACCACCCTTTTTGTTGAAAATCGGTGTTTTTGATACCCTTATCGCGTGCACGCGCGGGCCGCGTCGAAAACTGAAAAAGCACCCCTTTAAACGCGTTTTTTTGGTCACGCATGTGTACAACATTATGTTTGACTGGCCCCCCCGGGGGTTTACCCTGGCCTACGTCAGTTGATCACAGTACTTAGTTAGTAGTACAGTTCAAGTCCCCTTTTCTAACCCTTAATCATCAAATCAGGAGGGGTCACTACCACTGGCAGTGTCACTGCCAGTGGTGTAGTCGAGTCACGACCTTCTGAGGCCAAGACCGAGTCCGAGTCACCACCTTCTGAGGCCGAGTCCGAGTCCGAGTCACTATTGTCCGAGGCCGAGACCGAGTCCTAGTCACTCACCACTCTCTGAGGCCAAGGCCGAGTCCGACTGTCCGACTCACCAACTTATGAAATAATGTAATATTTTTGGGCATAATTTTAACCTTTTAAAATTACATGTACTTTGAAATTCGACAATCAATTACACACAATCATTCAACAATCAACCATTCATTCAAATCAACCAATTACTGAAATTTATCAATTTGACAAAAAAAGTAAAAAAGTAAAGCAAAAGCTTCTGACTTTTACAATGTTTGATGTTTATAACTATTACTGTCATCAGAACATTTAGCTAATGAATGGGCATCAACTTTCACAGTGCCTGTCTTGTTGCAGTACAACAGCGACATAGAGAAACATCGACCCACATGAATGTGTGAAACTCACAGGCTGGGTAGATTGAAGTGGTGAATTTTCTTCAGCTTCAAGTTAGTATTTCCATAATTCTTTATGGAATATTAGTTGGAAATACATCAAAATGAATGCCAAACAAATAAGATTGGGTTTATTCTTGGATTCCAGATTCTATAAAATCTTGCGGCCTCGACCCGAATCGCTGAGGCCACATGCTCCGGGGCCGAGGCCGAGTCCGCGTCACGGCATTACGAGGCCGAGGCCGAGGACTGGCAAAGTCGGCTTCGAGACCAAGGCCGGCCTCGAGTCCTCCAACACTGGTCACTGCATGCAAAACCAAGTACTACTTTAGATCTAGGCCACCAAGTAAGCCGCAGTTGATGATCACATATCCTGGACCACATACGTCGTGTACGTAGTACATGTAGGTGTGGATGATCAGTCTCTCTCGATCACGCAGTCTCAGCTCAGCTCAGTCATATCGCTTGAATACGGAGACGGTCAGTTTGCCATGCCCATGTCACTAGAATTTACATGTATCATACTTACCCAATTTTTCCTTGACTTCCTTCTCCAGTTTGGGTTTATTCAGTTGTCTCAAATCTGCTAGCAGTTGCTCTGCACCAGGCCCGTCTTCACCATATTCATTTGTGTTAATCATGTGTTTTAAAAACTTCAGGAAATTTTTAGTGAATTCCTCTTCCAGTGAGTCGGGTAAGTTCTTCAGAAACAATAAATTTTCCTTCTCTTTATCGGTCAGATTTTCTTTCACGTGAACTAAAATGGCTCTAAATTGAGTTGCCATGATGCCGAACTATACCACATGTAGCAAGGAGCTAATCATCCAGTAACCTGGTCTTGGTTGGACAGGGATGGCCTGGAACTTTGCAGAACAGGAAATTCCGGACAGCTCGACTTTACATGTACAAAGTCGAAGTGTGCATAGCATTTCGTCCGTACGCGTAATACACAGCACAGGCTGGGCCTAGGCTCGGGGAGCTCGCACAGCAACTTCACTCATTCTGACGTGGTGTGCTATAAATGTCATTGGGAATTCCCCATTCCGAAGCACACTGAAAGAGCGCCAGCAGAGAGAGCTGTTGTGACTTTCAAATTAGCATTTTGTGCCACAATCGCATGTAAAACGTGATGATATAACGCAAATATTGAGCAATATGATATTTTCATTTTAAATCGTGAGCATGTTTCGATAAACATAGATAACCGCGGCTGTTCTGGGGAATTCCACAAAAATGACTTTTCCTACATACATAGGCCTATACCCGGGACAATTATACCGGGACATAATTATACATGTACTGAGGTTATAGCGGGCTGGAGTAGTATGCTGGCTACCCGGGTAGCTATGAGATGAAATGCGCGTTTTTGAATTCGTTTTTGTATCTAGAAGATGCTAATAAAAGCATTTAGTAAGGACGACCATGTTTTTACGTGTATCAGTTGGGCTAGTTTTTGTATCATTGCAAAACAGACCTACTCAATTAACAGTGGCGTATCTAAGGGGGGCAGAGGGGGCGTACGTGTGCCCCGGGCGCCACTTCAAGGGGGAAAGGGGGGCGCAAAAAGAGGAAAAGGAGAAAAGGAAGAAAAATTATGATCATAAGGATTTTGCGCCCCTCCCTCCCAGTCTACAGGGTACAATGCATTAGAAAAGGGTTTTATGGGATTAAAAGTACGAAAATTTTCTAATTCTATATAAAATTGGTAAATAAAGTTTTAAAATGTTCAAAATTTTACCGAAAAGGGGGCAATCATCGTTGCTTTGCTTGAAATTTTAACCAATCTCACGTTCAATATTGCGCCCCAATAGAGAATAAAGTGTATAAAATAACATTTGGCAAAAGTTCAATATTTGAAAAAAAAATAATAGATTTTGGTTGCTTTGCTATTTCTTGTAATTGTTACTTAATAGCCTAAATACCATTTATCATTCTTCTGGATTCCACCATCGCTCGATTGCAGTGCTTTCTTGTTAATTTTCTTATAGAAATGATTAAGAAATTGCGTTTTTGATGATTAAAATTGCAAAGACAACCCATCCGCTTGGTCGCTCTGCTCCGTCACGTGTACAGTTACACCAATCATGCGCTGGCGTAAATCCCGGTGCGTGGGGGGAGGGAGGATATCCCCCAATGCACACTTTTCGGACACGGGGGAATGGCCTGTAAAAACACCCCCTACTTCTCAACAAAAAATAATTTTAATCAACAAATCATTGATAAAATTTTTAAAGTAGGCAGATCGAATTTCATGTGCCGTTAAAATTCGTTCAATAAAAAAAAAAATCTTTCAGAATTCTATACAAACGCAAAAGCTCTAGCTCCCTCGCAACAAATTTGTGCTCATAGCCTTGGTCCCTTGCTTGCGGGCGGGGTCCTGACTGTGGAAGCTCTACGGATTTAGATATTCTCTCCTGCTATACTACGCAATTTAGTGCAAAATTCACATTTTTTTTTAGTCACTTTATTTTTTCTATGTAATAGAGAACATACAATCACTCACGAAGTTTGCGGCAAAATGAGCCCCCATAGTTTGTGCTTATGACGGCCCCGAGACGAAAAATATAAATTCTAACATGCGAGCGAAAAGCGAGCAAAAAACACACAAACAAACAAAACCACGCATTTTTACAACCAAACCATACAATTTTACCCAAAAATTCGTCATGCAGAAAAAAAATAGACTTGGTTTTCCCTTCCCCCCCCCAAGGAATCAACAAATTGCGTTTTCACCATCAAAAATCTACATATTTAGTAACAAATTAATCTGAACATTTCATGCTTTTTATGTGTAATTTTGTATAATTAAACAAATTATACAGCTTTTCCGAAGGGTCTGGTTACCCCTATAAGTAATTCTTAGGTAATTTATAAAATACTCGTGGAATTAAGGCTTGAGAGGGATCACCCTCGATGCAGAATGTGTTAATAAATGATAGGAGGGGACCTCTCCATTAGTGTGAGTTTTTAAGATCCCCATCTTGTTGCACTAAAATAAGAGGTAATGTGACCGATTAGGCCTAAACATAAACAACATGAGCATGAGGGAGGATATGGTGTGAGAAAATTTTGCATTTTCGCCTTCAAAAATGTACGATGTTGCCCTTTTTAGTCTATTTGGTATCTTACCTTAAACAGTAAACCTCGAGTCCAGAATTGCACAAATTCCTACACATGAAGCTTGAAGTAGGCCCCCCTACTGGATTTTTTTTTTTTTTGTGCGTATGTGTTTGTGCAGGAATCGGCCAATGAAAATATTTGGGGGCAAACATATCGTTTTGTCCCGGATTGAAAAAAAAACAGCTTGAAAAATTCTTGAAACATAATGCAGTATAACATTCATAATAATTGAAAGATTCTTCAAACGTAATGCAAAAGTATGTTTAAAAAGCTGCCCAAGACGCTATAAAACCATTAAACTCGCACAATATTCAATTTTGCGGCCCGCTCTGCACGAAAAATGTTAAAGACTATAGGCCTATCTGCAATTTTGACATTTTTCTTACCATGCCAGGTATGGGAGTAAACATTTAGTTTTGTTACCCAAGGGGAAAAAAAGACATATTGAACAATTCTTAAAACGTCATACTACAAAATACTACTAATCACACCCAATATTCCTTTTTGCCAAATTTTTATATTGCCGATAAAATGCTGAATATATTATTATGTGGATGCCCAAATGTTTTCCATTGGTTCTGAATAGGACATTACATTCCCGCTTATTTAATGAACAGATAATGAAGCACGAAATTATAAACGCATTTGAAAACAAACTAAAATATTTTTCGTGAGGACACAAAGGAGCTCACCCGAGTTATACAATTAAATGATCATGAGTTTTTGTTCAGAATTTTGAAAAACGCTTTTCAATTCTTTGAAGAATTTTAAGAATTAAACATGTGCTGTGTACAGGCGGAGGGGGTTGGATAGTATTTCCAATTAATCATTTCAGGAATTCGGGTAGGTCCTACCGTTTTTACACGTGATAAAACCCTTAGAAATATTTCCTTTTTACGATATTTTCCTTTTTTGATAATTTTGCCGTCAAAGTTTGTGCAACAAATTATTCCCATATTCCCTTTCAGATAAAAAAAAAAAAGGAGCCTCTATTCAAATTTTGGAGGCGCCCGTTCGAATTCCACCTTTTGCTAACTATATTGTGGTCTCTGATGAGTCCCGCTTTAAATTTTTGTGCCCCTTCTTCCTGATGGACTGAGAGCAGTGGCGTAGACAGGTCGTCGCACCTGGGGGTGATTTGCTGGTTGGGGGGGGGGGGGGGGTTGATCATATTGCGACTAATGCGTGTTCAAATAAGCGCGCGTGCAAACACACACACACACACACACACACACACACACACACACACACACACACACACACACACACACACACACACACACACACACACACACACACACACATACCACAACACGCATACACACACATATACACACGTACCACACACATATACACTCGCACCACACAACAAACACACACATACATACACATACACGCGCGTGCACACACAGATACCCTCACGCACACGCAGATACACGCCAGGCCCCATTATCAGGTGTAGTTTTTTTTTTTCAAAAGAGGTGCGTAAGAAAAGAAGGCGGACCTTTGACAGGGAGCCACGGAACTCTTTTTAATGCGGGGAGGGGCGCCACCCTAACGGTAAGGGCCTTGCCTTGAAAGCCTGCTACATAGGTCCGCGGTCGCGGGTCAGGGGGGAGAGCCCCCTGAATCTCAAGGCTTTTAGCAGTTTCATGAGGTCATACGCGTATGCAGGGGGTGTTTGGGTGTTCAAACACCCCCCCCTTGCCGAGGGGGGTGTTAAACCCCCAAACCCCCTTTTACCCGTAGTCACCCCCCTTTTTCGTAAAAGGGGGGTGTTTGAGTATGTGAAGTAATTGATTTTTGGGGATCTTGGAAAACTTTGGACCCCCATTATCAGGTAGTTTTTTTTTTCAAAAGAGGTGCGTAAGAAAAGAAGCGGACCTTTGACAGGGAGCCACGGCAACTCTTTTAATGCGGGGAGGGGCTGCCCACCCTAACGGTAAGGGGCTTGCCTTGAAAGCCCTGCTACAAGGTCCCGGTCGCGGGTCAGGGGCGGAGCCCCCTGAATCTCAAGGCTTTTAGCAGTTTCATGAGGTCATACCGTTATGCAGGGGGGTGTTTGGGGTGTTCAAACACCCCCCCCCCTTTTGCCGAAGGGGTGTTAACACCCCAAACACCCCCCTTTTCAACCCGTAGTCACCCCCCTTTTTCGTCAAAAGGGGGGTGTTGAGTAATGTGAAGTAATTGAATTTTTGGGGATCTTGGAAAACTTTGGACCCCCCTACCCCCCCCCCCCCCCCGCTGGAAGGCGAGTTTTCGGAGATTGGCGTGATCGGAAAAATTGTTGGACCTTGGATTTGCGAAAACAAATTTTCCGAAAAGGGAAAGAAGAGCATATCATAATGAAGGTGCGATGTTGTGGAATAATCTGTCACAAAACCTGAGAAATGCTCAAACAGTTAACGCTTTCACCTGTATGTACAGGCGCATGCACAGAACTTAATTACGTAGTTATATTGTAATTGTTTATTTATGTGTTTATGTATTTGTTTTTTTTTCAATTTATTTTCTGTTGTATAAAGATTGACAGACAACACCGCTTTACACCAACAGGGACCCCAAGGAGAATAGTGCTAGCTCACTGATGGGGCTATCCTGTATAAAGAACACTTAATAATAAAATAATAATAATAAGCGTAGGAGTTCTAGGGGTTTTATAAGCATATTTTGACTCTCTGATAGCACTTGTTTCATAAATGGACATTCAACAATAAGACCCGCGTATATTCATTTTGACAAAATTAGCATTAAACTGCTTAATTCAAAATCATTTTCCTTGAAAAAGGGTAGGGGGTATGATTGTGCAGGCCATTCCTCCCTCAGCCAAGGTGGGGGATATATCCCGTATCCGTCCAGGATTTCCACCAGTGTCCACTGCAAACGTCCCTTGTTAAGGGCACAGTCACACCTTGACGATTTAGTGTAAGTTATGTGCACGCTGAAGCACGCTGGGCACACTTCGACGATTTAGCCAGCGTATGCCGACGTATGAAAAATTTTGCGAATACGTTGTCATACGTTGAATAGGTTATGAGTAAGTTTGATATAAGTTTTGCATTAGTTATGTGTACGCTGAAGCACGCTGGTATACGTCGTAGTACGTCGAGTTTCGTCGAAAAATTTTGTGCAGGCACAAAATTTTTCGACGTATACCAGCGTATGATCATACATCCCGCATACGCGGACCATACGTTGTAGGTAAGAGCTGTCGTTTACATACGTCCACACGCGTTATTTGTAAGTTGCTCATAAGTCGAAATACGTCACGATAATGCCTAGGCAGGGTTCATCGATTTTTTTTTTTCAGCATGACGGAGATGCTGGTAGAGTGGTGTTTGTACTGCGAAGTCCAGTGCGGTTATGATTTGAATCGTGGAGCGTAGCCTTTTTATATTTCATTTATTTATTTATTCATCATTTATTCATTTATTTATTCATTCATTTTTTTATTTTTCTGTTTATTTATTTATTCATATATTTATTTATTCATTTATTTATCTATTTATTTATTTATTCATTCATTTATTTATTTATTCACAAA
>JZLH01S0104427.1:9623-21103 GCA_001188425.1 Eucidaris tribuloides
ATGAATCCTAATTTATGGATGTTTCTTCCTTGGGGGCCTAGTAACTAACTACGTGTATTTATAATGAATACATTTCAATACTTGAAATCCAAACTTGCATGCATTAGTTGTTGATATGTCGGGAGAGCCTCAGGCAAGCTCTGTGGTTGTTAGGGACAACCTTTTTTTGAAAGGTATTTGAATATATTACTAAGTATAAGTACTCACACCTCCACTGGCGTAATGGCGTACATCGTTAGGGGAGGCAATTTCTTTTTATTTTTTTTACCGCAGCGGTCCATGCATTTTTCTGCAGGGGGTCCTTTCGTACATGGTCCCCCTCCCAGATCAGATGACATTCAGAAACAAATTTCAGTATTAATTTATCATGCATACTTTATCAACAAACAAATGGTACATGACAATAGTTGTTGGTACCCACTTTTCAAAATGCCACATTTTTTTTACAGCGTTCCATTGAATTAATGAGATATGAATATTCATAATCATGGTTACGGAATGACGCAAAATGGACATGTATAATTGACAAGAAAGCATTTTGTTCAAACTCTGTGAATTACTTCAAATGGCTATACAACTTTGAGTTTAATATTGATTGGATTCTATGATGTTCTAGGTTTAATATGCCACCATTCATAAGAAAATTGATTGTTTTCTCAGTTATGACTTAAAACTTAAATCAATATCTGGTTATACGGAGTGCACGGTTACGGAGTGACATCTGAAACATTCACACACAGGCAATGCAAATTGACTATGTCTCCCTTGCTACTTTGGAAAATATCCCTGAAATTTGTTTTGATCCCAAACTAAGTTGAAATTAAGGTATTGTCGTGACTCTTTATGTCAATTAACATGACTTTAATTTCACCTGGCCCTCCTGGGGGCCCAGGGGGACGGGCCCACAAGGGCCCAAACTAGTTAACTTTCTAACCACAAGCCCATTTGTAACCAAACTTGGGTGGTATATGTGTGACAGGGACTTCGATGTTATTTGGGGGTCAAATGTCACATATGTAGGTCAAAGGTCAAATGAGGTCAAATAAAATATACCTGCAATTTTCTACTGGCATTGGTATCAGGCCATTTGTAACTACATTGTATGATAGATGCCCTACATGTACAATATAAGGACCTCAATGTTAAATTGGGGTCGGTCAAAGGTCGGTCAATGGTCAAATAAGGTGAAAAAGATTCCGGTTATGTAAATCTTCAAATTCAAATAGAAAAATTGGAAGACAAATTCACAAAATATGAGGAAATATCATAATTTTTCATATTTTTTCAAGTTTGAATTTGATTTTTAGTGTTACATGATGTAAAATTGATTGAATTTCTCATACCAGAGTTATTTTTTATGAAATATTTCAATTTTTGCTATTAAAAATGGTGTATAACTTCATAAAACAATAAAAACACATACATTTTTAAACATGTATTTTTTTCAAAAACAAATAACAAATCTAGAATTTCTGCAAAAACCCCGTAGCAGTTCATGGGTTAACCAAACTTGTTTCACAACTAGCGTTCTGTACTTGCATAATCTACATGTACCCTCCCTACTCAAAAGTATTGCAACATACACTATAATGCATGCATTTTCAGATGATGGGGTCTTTCCTAATGAAGTTTGTCATTGGAAAATAACACATCATTTGAAAAGAAATTAATGAACCCCCTTTTTTCCTTTCTTCTCCAGGGCGGAGAGATTATCAAATGCAGGCGCACCCACGGCAGGCGGGACTGAAACATAAAATTTAACATTTTTTCGCCTCCCTATAGGGGTGGGGTGTTTATTCACACTAGAATCGTTATGCGTTTTCATATTTCCCGTGAAACGTTTTTGATGGCTTGGAAAGACTTCCAGCAAATAAAAAATGTCAATGTGTTCCTCTGACGCGGTCTCTGAAAGAGGACACCACGCCGCAAAGACGAAAGCGTCTCCTATCTTCATAAGATAGTAATAAGGAGGATAAGGCTACTAATATAAAGATGATGCCCTTCTCTCCACATTATTATATGAAATGTACTAAAAAGTCACACTACAGCAAATTTTAGATGTTTGCAATAATAAACCGCCTTTAGAATTGAGAAAGAATAAGAAATTACAACTTGAGGAAGTCCTTTTCTGAAATATGGGGCGTATCCCCTTATCACTATCTTATGAAGATAGGAGGGATTTTCGTCTTTGCGGCGTGGTGTCTTCTTTCTGAGACCTTGTCAGAGAAATACATTAGCATTTTTTGTTTGTTGGAAGTCTTTCCAAGCCATCAAAACCGTTTCACGGGAAATATGAAACCGAATTGTGATGCTAGTGTGAATTAACACCCCACCCCAGGGCGCGAAAAAATGTTAAATTTTATTTTTCAGCCCCGCTGCCGTGGGTGCGCCTGCATTTGATAATCTCTCCGCCCTGGAGAAGGAAGGGAAAAAAGGGGTTCATTGATTTCTTTTCAAATAATTTATTATTTTCCACTTATAAACTTCATTAGGACGCCATTATAGCAAGACCCCTTCAACTCAAAATGCATGCGTTATAACTTTTGAGTAGGGAGGGTATACTGATACAGTACACTCCTGCTCATAATTATGGAATATTTTGTTGATACTTAAGTTCTTTCTCCTTTATCGTCCAAAATTTTCAAGACAAGTGTTTATTTCCCAAAAAAGCAGTATTTGAACAATTTTTGGATTTCATGAGATGACTAAAGTAAAAACTAAAATACGTTTGAGCGCAATAACAATTATATATTTATTTTTTTAAAAACCCACAAAAAATCAAGAAAAGGTATTAAATTAAAGTAATTGACAACAAAAACTCTTATAAACACAGGTTTTAGTGTCGAGTCGGACGCTACAAAATGCTCAAATTCCTGAAATACTTAGATTATTATTGTTTCACCTGCGGTGAACAAATATTAATCCCAGACGTACCGTTCACGGAAAAATTGCAACTTGTAACATGTTTTTTTAAAAAAGTATTCCATAATTATGAGCATGAGTGTAGTATACACATTCAACACAAAACATTAGCTCAAAATTAACTTCCACCAATGACCCTAAAATCAGAATGCTGCTATAGACAACATGCAATACAACATGCCAGGGAGCATTTTCTGATGTTAATGAGGATGATCCCAATGTCATGGTCTGAGGAATATCCTTAAAATCTGTACAAATGCTGGAGTTGTGCACAAAGCCTGCTGACAAAGAACTCATTTGCACATCAATTAAGAGGCTCACAGAACAGGTCACACCCTCATAGCATGACACTGGAACCCTTGAAACTCTCTTGTGCAGAATGAGCTTTGGTCAAAGTGTACATACAATTCAATGGGATGTCACTCCGTAACCGTAACTCCGTAACCAAAATGGTTACACATTTTGAATGGCCGTAATTCTCAAACAAAATCCGTTCAAATTTAAAAAGTGTTTGTTATTGATAGGTATGGATGCCCTTGATTGGCAAATAAAGTTTTGTTGCAGTAAACCCAATTATTCTAAAAACATTTTTAAAATATGCATTTTTGTGGTTACGGCGTGACATTTTGAGGTGTGCTCACTGATGTGGAACGAAGAACGCAAAGCAAAAAATTGATGTACAAATATTTTTTTTGTATATCATAATTTCATAACAAAATAAAAGCAAACTATATTGTCACTTTCTAGGTGCATTTCTTACACATGAAATTTAACTTAAAAGTGCATATTTGGCAATTTTAATTGAAATTGATTGAAAATGCCATTTTTAACCCTAAAATACTCTAAAAACTGCAAACCATTCACAGAAATTGAAAATTTAGACTCAGTTTTCATATGAATCCAAATTTGTCATGATACGATGAATTTGAAATTTTGGGGGTCATGTCCTGGTTTGCTTGGAACTGCCCCCTTCTTCCTCGTCAGGGGGGCACTCTGCCCCCTGCCCCCTCCCCTCCACAGGTACGCTATTGCTCGCCTCTCTGATACACTATACACAAGTATTTCGCCTGCGTTGTAAAAATAACAGCCATAACTTCTAGTCTGGAAGCCATTTCTGAAAAAAGAGCCCGACGTTTTAAGCGCTCCTAGCGCATTTTGGGTAAAAGCTGGGAACAGACTTTTTAACATAATTCAAGTACGCTGAATTCAATAAACCCGGTTCCCAAGCGAAATTTTGGGTTTTTGACCATTTAATTTGCATAAACAAAATGGCCGCCACATTTCCACGTTTGGACATGTCGGAACTAATTTTTGTAGTCACTTTGTAATAAGCAAAGGAAATCAAGAAATAAGAGTCAATATATATAATTTCAATATCAAAAAATAATTATATGACATTTCTGAGATATTTAGCGCACCAAAGTACCATTAATATGCAAATTACGTGACGTCATTGAATAAAAATGAATTTCCTACATAAATATAAGTTTTCAACATAGAATGAGACTCTTAAATACATTAATCGATGTTGTGAGGATGAAATAAATACAAAGCAATACATTTCAGGAAAAAAAAATTGGTGTAAACACTATAAAAATGTGTGATTTAGGTCATTTGCATGTAATTTGCATAAGCAGAATAACCACCATTATATCATATTTGGACGTTTCCGGAATGGTGTTTTATTGCAATTACTCTGTCATAAGATAAGCACAAATTAATTAACAAGTGTCCGCAACCATGTGTTAAGGTTAGATTATGAAATTTAGAAATTCTAATGTAAAATCAACAACACGTATGAATATGCAAATTAGTTACAGTAGGCCTATATCGTTATGATGTCTTTGTAAGCTAGGTAAGGAAATAATAACGCCGCGTGTAGTTCACATTTCTCTCTTGTCCAGGGTGATTGCTTAGATCAATGTGAAAGAAGAAATGGAATAATAATTCTGGCGCACGAAATTAATAAAGGTGCAAATAAAGCGGGAATAATGAGTAGCCCAATTATCAGACAAAGGGATGAAGCGGTTCCGATTGCAACGGGGACTAGCTGACCAACTGCCCCGCACACAAAGAGCGTATGCTTACATTTACTTATGATAATAAAATAAATGTTCTTTAAAAATCTCGGGTAAAAGAAGTGTTAATTAAAAGTGGTCGTGTGTAATGTTTTTGGTGATAACATCAGAAAATCGGTATTCTTTTGTTTAATATAACTCTTTGATTATGATGAGTGCCATAAAATCAGTTTCCAACATGCTACATAAATAATCAAACCACGTGATTTGGTGTATCCAATCAACGATCGAGAAAGTGTTTGTTGATATTTTACGTAGTAAACTGGTGCCATTTCTGTAAAAAAAAATAAAAAAAAACGTTTTAAGGCCACCGTGACTAGCGGCATTTTGGGGTAAAGGCTGAGAACCAGACTTTTTCACATAATTCGAGTACGCTGAATTCAATAAACTCGGTTCCCAAACGAAATTTTGGAGTTTTGACCATCTAATTTGCATAAGCAAAATGGTTGCCAAATTTCCACTTTTTGACTTGTCAGAAACAATGTTTATGGTCACTTTGTAACAAGCAAGGGAAATTAAAGATTAAAGTCAATATGTGTAATTTCAATATCAAAGAATGGAAATATGACATTTTGAGATATTTAGCGGGCCAAAGTATTAATGAATATGCAAATTACGTGACGTCATCGATGAAAAATGAATTTCCCACATATACTATGTAAGTTTTTGACATCAAATAAGACTCTAAAATATATTTATTGATGTTGTGAGGGTAGAATGAATACAAAACAAATACATTTTAAGCAAAATTCGCGTAAACACTTTAAATTGTGTGATTTAGACAATTTGCAGGCAATTTTCATAAACAGAATAAACACGGCAATGTCATACTTGGACCTGCCCTGAACCAGTTTTTTTTTTTACAATACAATTAGGCTTACTCTGTAATTAAAGCAAATGAATTGACAAGTGTCTTCAACTATATTTTAAGGTAAGATGAGATTAAGATATTGAATATCACAATTATTAAGAATCTATCTGTCCAATGTCTTTGTAAAAGGAAATGTAGTTCCCTTTTCCAAATTACCCCAGTGATTAGCGGTTCCGATTGCAATGGGGACTAGCGGACCAGCTGCCCACATACAGAACGTATATGCTTACATAAAATAAAATATCCTCCCTGCTCAAAAGTATTGCAACACACACTATAACGCATGCATTTTGAGTTGAATGGGTCTTTCAATAATAATGTCGTCGTAAAGTTTACTATTGAGAAAAAAAAATGAAAAGAAATTAATGAATATTCTTTCTCCTACCTTCTCCAAGGCGGAGAGATTATCAAATGCAGGTGCACCCATGGCAGAGGGGCTGGAACTTATACTTTCGCCTCTCTATTAGAGT
Source organism: Eucidaris tribuloides (assembly GCA_001188425.1). NCBI lineage: Eukaryota > Metazoa > Echinodermata > Echinoidea > Cidaroida > Cidaridae > Eucidaris > Eucidaris tribuloides. The sequence continues at coordinate 15,965 of JZLH01S0104427.1, forward strand.
GATGGGGCGTTAATTCACATTAGCTTAGTAATTTGGTTTCATATTTCCCGTGAAACAGTTTATATGGTTTGGAAAGACTTCCAACAAACAAAACAAATGCCAATATGTTTCTCTGAAGCGGTCTCAGAAAGAAGTCCACATCCGGGAAAGAAAAAAGCGCCTCCTATCTTCATACGACAGTGGTAAGGAGGATACGCCTCATATTTAAGACAAGACCTCTACAAGTTATGATTTGTTATTCTTTCTCAATTCTATAGGCGGTTTACTATTCCAAACATCCTCGACTTTGCTGTCATGTGACTTTTCAATACATTGGATATAACGATGTGGCGAGAAAGCCACCATTTTGTATAAGTAGCCTTATACTTCTTTTCACTGTCTTGTGAAGATAGGAGGCGCTTTCTTCTTCGCGGGGTGTGGTCCTCTTTTTCAGACCGCTCCAGAGGAACATATTGACATTTTTGTTTGTCGACAGTTTTTCCAAGCCATCAAAACGGTTTCACGGATAATATGAAACCGAACCACGGTGCTAATGGGAACTAACACCCCATACAGGTAGGCGAAAAAAATGATAAAATTTATGTTCCAGCCCCTATGTTTTGGGTGGGCCTGCATTATTGATAAATGAAAAAAAAAATCATTGATTTCCTCTCAAATGATTTGTTATTTTCCAATACTAAATATCATAAAGGGCTTCATTATAAAAAGACCCCTTCAACTCAAAATGAATGCGTCATAGTGTATGTTGTAATACATTTGAATATATGGAGGGTAAATGCTCTGAAAAAAAAATCCCGTGTAAAAGAAGGTTTACTTAAAGGGAGAAGGTGCCAGCAACAAACAGGCATAAGTTAAGAATAAAACTGACATTGTGAGTATTGTGAGAATTATGTTACATGGTGACAAAAACACCCTAAATAAGGGGCACTCTGTGATACTCACCCTCATCAAGGCCCTATAAGTTAATTTGTGCCGTCTTTGTAAGTTTTATCCTAAGACAAAACTTGCAGAAACAGTTATAGGGGGAGGAGCTTATCAATTCAAACAGTGCATACATTACCACGGTGCGGCTAACATACGTCGCGTGGCTTGCATTGGGCACGCATGGTCAGCTCCCCTGCAGTGCACGTGCAATCTGATTTGTTGCACAAGCACTAAAATATTTTCTTAACTTATGCCTGTTAGTTGCTGGCGCCTTCTCCCTTTAAGAGTGCTCGTGCACAATGCTTTTGGTGATATCATTCAAATGATCGGTATTCTTGATTTTTTTCATATAACTCTGTGACAATTAATCTAGTGTTGACACTTGTGTTCAGGCTTTCAGCTGCATTGTGCTGGGAACCAGACTTCTTAAATATAAATCGAGGGTGCCGAATCCGATTAACTTGGTTCCCAAGTGAAATAATGATATTAACCATCTAACTTGCATTACAATGTAACCAAGGTAACTGCTAAAAGTTCAGCTTTTGGACCCTTATACTTGTTATTTTCTCTGTAATTTTGTACCCTTATACCTGCAAACATGACCACTCTGACACACAATGATTTATTTTGTGGATCAAAGAATCAGACAAGCATAATTTCAAAAGTTAAAAGTGGTACACAAGTGTGTACATGTATAAATCATATGCAAATTAGGGTATTCATTTGTGTATAATAGTCAAACAAAATACCAATCATGTCATTTCTATACTCTCGCATTGAAGTTTACAGACTATTAAGAAAACATTTTGGAAGTGATATGTGTAAAAGAAAGTAATTTAGAGTGTGCAAATTAACTATATTGTTATTAAGGATAAATAAGTTACGTTCCATTTAAATATGTTGGTACCGTACGAGTATGGCTAAGGATAACCCGTGTTTTGACATTAACACGGAATAATAATATTTCTCTCATAAATTTTGGTACACAATTCTCATAAATGATACTTATTTACAGTATTTGCATAAACTGAACACATGCATAATGAAGTACTTTAACAGTTTGTTACAAATATCTATAACTTCAACGATGAAAACATCATAACCAACCAAGTTTCAATTTGAATGTTTTGAAGATCAGGTGAATGAATTATACCACTTCGCCTTTATTTTTACTTAATTCAAATGAATGATATTCGGCAACCTATTTTACATAATTTGCATAAACCAAACGGATGTATATCAAGGCTAGCCTCTTTTTGCCGTTTTCTGATTTCCAGAAAAAAAGTATAATGTGGCAAGCAAAAAATAACGTGTCCTCGTTTTATTAATTAGAAAATGAAGTTGACGTCCATGTGTTAATTGATAGTCATAAGTATGCAAATTAGTGGATATCTCCTATCACAGATACGTCATCTGACACATATCAATGTTAAATGGTCAGCTGAAGTAACAAGGACATTTCCGGAAAAAAAATAATGTCCATATTATTTGCATATTACCAATTTTTTGTAAACTGGTAAATGCTACTTATGTGGTTAGCTGAATTAGCAAATACATTTCCAAAAAAATTAAAAAATACTGTCCCTCTTTTGGCATACTACCAAGTTTTGGTAAATTATACTAATTTTTTTTAGTTGCCATCGTTTACATTTGACAATATTATTACTTTTTGACTATATTTTGACTACATTTTGACTATATGTTTTATGTGCAGTTTTTTTTTATATTTGTTACATGTTTCTATATCTATTTCGTTATGAATTGTATTATTTCCCCATTATTATGTGTTAATTTTATTGTCTGCATGGCCCCTTGGGAAAATAGTTCTTTATGACCTGACGGGCTGTCCTACATATGGAAATTCGAAATAAACAAATAAATGATGTAATTAATCAATTAATTCATAAATGAAAAATGAATTAATATCTTATAACAAGTTTGGGACCAGCAACATTTTTGTATGTCCCTTTATCGATGCAGTCAATTAAATAAATGTATGTGCTCATAATTCTTACTTAGGTGAGAAAACAAGGTGAAAAAAATGTTGATGATCTTATTTCACAAATCATAAGTATATGCGGTGCCAATAAAAAAAAACCACACCATTGCAGAAAATTATACATTTAATAAATGTTAGTACCCTCAGAGAGGAAATTGCACTTAAAACCACATATTTTGTAACTTTCCGGACATCAAATTTAAGTCAATAAACTATTATGTCATACAAGATTGTTTACAACTAGGGCTTCTGAATTAAATGCCTATAACTGAAATTAAATCTAGGCCCATTGCATGGGTGTTAAAGTGTTTTGTGTCGAGTTCACTAGCTTAAACTTAAGTTTGAAACGCGAATATATTATCACAAAAATAGATCCTATTCGGTCTGATAAAGTTCAGGATGTCTTAAGATGTGTAGACAGTGTTTTGTTTATTTTGTATTTAGACCTATGCTATGTGAAGGAAAAGTTTAATAGTTTTCAAGCCTCACTACAGAAAATGATTACTAACAAACTAGTTCGTGACTTTGCGTGCTCTTCTCCAAAGTCATTGATGCAAAATTTATATCTTTGGGGTGTCGATCCATTTTTCGGATGGGTTACAGAATTAGGAAAAAAAAGTCTCCGTCTCAGAATCGAGACAGAGACCACAACGCTGAATTACATAATAAAAATACAATTGACTAGATGTAAATGCAATTATTCTATGAAATTAATTCTTCAATTGGTATAAAAAATATAAATATGACATAAAGTATATGAAGCTTTTTCCTATGTTGTCAAAAATACTTATTTCCGAAACATATTCCCCGACCAAAATAGTATAGAAATAATTGTCAATTCCTAATTATTTATATTCGATATATTAGATATTCGTCAGTATGATGATTTAAAAATGTCTTTTTAACATGAATCTCAAAACGTTTACCATGATACTTCGGCGTCTTGCATGTTTTCTTGGTAAATTCAAGACATTACTTCATTACTTGTCTGTACTCTGTAATAGAAGATTTCCACGGAATTGCATATGTGTGAGTACCTGTTTTATTAACACTTATTGTACCATACTTACATACGCATCATCAGCTCTATTTTCATATTTCATTTCTATTTTGATAACTTAGATACCTTATCATGTTTGTTTGCGACATTACACGATATTCTAGAAAAGTATTCAGACAGGACAAAATTTATTAATTATGTTTGCATATGCTTGGTTTATGCAAATCATTAAAATTAGGATGCCGAAATATCATTTGTATGACCTACGTAAAAGTTATGTCAGAACTGTCCTAACTCCTTCATCTGATCCTCGTAATGTGCTCAATTTGGATATCATGTTTCCATGGTTATATGTGGAAATATTCATGACAAATTGTTAAAATGGCTGAGTATGTCTGTGGTTGGTTTATGAAAATAATGTAAAATTAGATGGTCAAACTAGATGGTAAAAAGACAGTAATTGATTGTTTTCTATAGCAAATTTGCATTTTTACAATTTTTTCTTTTTTACAATTATTACGTCCAGGATATTTCAATGATAGCAGGTAAACTTCAAAATGTAGATGTAGAAATACTAACATGCAGTAAGTTAATGCCTGAAAGGTCTAGCATAAAACATTCAATCAGGTAATACAAGCAGAATCCAAATCCGCAAAGAAATAAAGGAAAAGATTCCTTTTTTTTTTTGCTTTTTTTTCATTGTTTAAATAAAATGAATTTAGCATAATTGATTTCAAATTTGACCGTAAAAGATCCCCGTAAAGCTCTATCAGATAACACAAAGAGAATCAAATTCCTCAAAAAAATAAAGGAGAAGTGACTTTTTAGTGACTTTATAATTACCATAATTATTTGAGTTAAAAATTTTGTGTAAAACTCTGGAAGGCCTTACCAAGCCTCATTAGATTTATTAGATAAAAGAAACGGAATCAAATTGCGCCAAGAAATAAAAAGGAAAAATAGCGCTTTCCATGTATTTTTAATAAAATTTGCATAAATTAGCATAATTAATGAATCACACAATTGTTTGTGGAAGTTCGTAATCCCTTATCTAGCTTCATTAGTCTGAGCAATCAGAATCAAAATTGATGAAGAAATAACAGATCAGTAGCATTTTTTTATAGTTTAAACAATAAACACACACACACACACACACACACACACACACACACACACACACACACACACACACACGTGACATAACAACACACACACA
>JZLH01S0104438.1:33763-46134 GCA_001188425.1 Eucidaris tribuloides
TCCCTCGCAGAAACGTACCCCCTTGTACCGTAGGAACCGTGTTTTGTTGTTGGTGTTGTTATTTTATCATTATTACCATTTTTTTTTTATTAATCTACCCCCTTTGCGAGCATCCGTAAATACACCAGGACTATAAATTTGTGTATTTACTTTTTTTTTTTTAAATACCAACAGTAAAAAATAAAAATCCATAAACGTGGTAACAGTGCGCAGTGGCTGAACACAGACATATCCCCCAAAAGGTATACACCTGGGGCATAATATCGAAAACATAGAATTTTCCCCAATCGGTATCTCGTGCCTAGAACATGCTGTTCATGTAAAATACTACAAACTAAAAAGCGTAATATACGAAATGACACATGATCCGACCTTTTCACAAATGTAGGGATTTTTAAACTAACAGCTTATGCTCCAAACGAATATCGACCTAATAACCAGCCATTGCATATTCGCTTCCCCATCTCCCCATGCCTTTTCCATAGCCTGGGAAGCCCTGGTGGCTGCCGTAGCCACACCTGCCCTCAAGGAGGGCCCAAATTTTGGGAACCACATTCATCTCGCACACGAGATAAAACAGTTTCGCCAGCTCTTGTGTAGTTGATGTTTTTTTTCAAGCCCCCATCTACCCGTATTGCAATAGATAGGTCTGAAAAGATACAGATCCAGCGATATGTTACCGATAGGGCCCTTTACCCCAAGAAAACTTTGTACCCATTTTATTGAGTATATAGCAGACTGGATAAATCTGACCGAGGAACCTCGGTTCAACAAAATACAATGCAACGTATACAGGTTCCGCCGGTACCGCTTTACCTCCCTCCGCTGTTATAATTGATGTCCACCAGTCGAGGGCCGCAAATTAGTACGTCGTACTCTCACTTTTAGAACCGATGAGTAGTCTCCCCATTACGCCGGATAATTCGTGCAACCTGTCGGACCTGACTCCCGCTATGTACATCACATCCGTAAGGCTCCCTGAGCTCCTGCATGAAAAAAATATATATACGAAAAAGCACCTAAAAACGTAAGCTATTTTAAGTGCGACGAGGGAGAAATTGCTCCCGCGGCGGCTAAAGATACCATTTCTTCCCCTTCCTGTCCTAACGACCTTAGAAGACAACGGTTCATGCCCTTTAACGAACAGAATTTGTCATCGCCCCAAACTCTTGGCCAAACCGGGGCGGACTTCCAATGAGGGACAATTAAAGTACCGCTCTCCCTTTCACGAACCATCTTGTCCACAGTTCTTGCTGCTAAAACGAGGCGGCGTAACTAACCTATTTATTTCATTCGTCCAGCTGTGACAAAACGCGTTTACCCCACCTGTTCCGGTACACCACCACCGGGAATGAAACATCTCACCTTTAGCGTAAGTGACAAGCAAATCTGTCAATCCCATGGGGCCCCCATTTCCTTTCCAACCAGAAAAAATACATCCCAGTTTATCCACCAGTCATCACTATCCACCATCCTCTCAACGCATCAGTCCGCCCGTCACTCCTCAGTGCCCAAACCGGTTCGATTCTCATACTATTTTTCTCACATAACTCGTGAAGTGTCATGACTTTACATAGCAACACCGTGTTTCCATTTCCCGACTTTACATAGCAATACCGGGTTTCCATTTCCCGACTTTACATACAATACCGGGTTTCCATTTCCCGACTTTACGATTTTCGCACACAATTTTTACTATCTGGTTACCATCGTACACTCCGGATTCTGTCCGCCCTATCCAGCGACGCATCGAACGACAATGCCAATAACCCACGATGGCTTCGATGCTCCTTTCCCCGTGAGCTTATGAATCCACTTCGGATTCAGACCACACTCCCGAGAGTTAGCGTTATCACTCTCAATGACGTAACCACGCGTAACCAAAACAGAATTTATGCATGCCGTATAAATTAACTAAATATTGTAGTAACTGATTCCGAAATGAGGGCCGCTATACAGATCGATGTAACATACCCGCCAAAGGACTTCTCCACAACTTCGCGCGAGCACACCCCTTTTTGCCAGACCAGCCTACGCGATCCTGACCGAAAGGCACCGACATAATTCCAGAATTTGTAATGGCAGAACGAATATTAACTAAATCGGCCGATACCGGGCTAGAATGCAGAGTAAACTTGTAACCATTCTCTATAATATCCCAAAACAGTGTTATTGGTGTGTATATTTCACGCCACGACTCACGACGTTCCCGCAATTAATCAACCAGATACAGACTGATATAGGACGCTTTAAAGCGACGGCCATCCCATGAGAGTACCCTCAATCACAAAATTACGACTTGCAAAACCATTACATGCAGTACTACATTACTTAGCTTGACATTATGTGAAGCCTCGTCGGTCACTTCCCTGCACTACGCCCGCCAGGTGTCCGGGATTCCCACACGCTCTCGCTGGTTGTCACTGATGCGCTGTCGAAAATCTTCCAGCCGATAGGCCGGGCCGATAGGCAATGAAGGTGTCCCGTTTCGACAGCAGGCCGGAGTGGCTTTCTCGCAGCTTGAACTCTATTAAATTGTGACGGCGGCTGGCTCCAAATTTGTCGATGTGCTGGTTCGCAAGCTAGAATGCCGCTAGAATGATACGAGTGACCACATGGCTCACTTTAAATACACCGCCCCACCGTGCCTAGCCCCACCGTGCCTATCGCACGTCACGTGTACCTGCATACCTTAGCAACCCACCTGTCGCTCGACCCTCGAACCTTATTTATGAGCGTGCATATATTAACGCATAACATGCATACGTTAACGAACGAGACAACTTTTGCCTGCTATACAACCGTAACGCAGGCAAATAATAATATGTTGCAGTGTACTTACTGGGCATATTCAGTCTCAGTTCTAGATTATGCAACGTTTTTTACCTCCATAGTACACTATAATAGTACACCACTTCATAGTGATTGAACATTTTATGCATACTTTTCTGTTTGACAAAGGTTGCTCTGAGCAACCTGACAGCTTGCTGAGGCTTGCCAGACATAGCAACAACTAATGTATGCATATTGCATGTTTGGTGTTGAAAATGTATTCATAACAGGCGGGTGGTTGTTGTGTGGCTCAGGCTGAGTGCACTAGTGAACTAGTCTGCTATGCAGACTCTGAATGGCTCGTGACATGATATGTTCCCTTTAACAAACAGAATATGAAACAAAGGGACACTTTTAATTAATATTTTTTTTTGTTCTACATGTTAAAGGGACTGAATCGTGGCCATCGACCGGCCTGATGAGAACAAAACTCACGGCCGTCCCCTTTTCGCTAGCTCCGTTTCGAGTTACATACTGTATACGCGGTATAGTGTTTATTTAGTTTCAGTACTCAGCGGACCGCAATGGACGCACACGCTAATACGAAAGAGCCCGAATAATCAATTCGGCACGTTTCGGTAAATTTAGTAGGACCTCCACGAGTTCGCTGCTTTTCATTGGCCGTACTGAATACACGGTCTGCCAGTGCGCTGCTGCGTGCATCGAACTGGTTTCGCAAAACATCAACAGCCACGATTCGGTCCCTTTAAACATGATGTACTGAGTCCCCTACACTATGTAACTCAATTTTGAAGGAAAAAAATGTCAGTTATGCCCTTTTGTCATGGGGGGGGGTCAGCATAGACCTTTGAAGTTAAAGTAGGACAGGTCTTGAGTAAGACATTTGATAGCAACCATTTGATAATTGATGGAGGACTGTATGAATGTCTTTTGTTAAAAAAAAGGCAACAGGGGGTACAATGTGCCCCCTATACCACATTTTTCTTCACCATTTCCACAATTTTTGACGGAATTTCATCAAGCAAAATCCCTTTTTTCTATATTACAGTGAATAGGGCCCCCATTTGGTGACCTTGAGAAATTCTGATTGTATTTTGTGGAGTTCTAGTTGTTTTGCATGTGTGCGCAATTTGAGAGTGATCGGTTAAAAAATAAAGATTTTAGAGAAGGGGAATGTGTCCCCCCCCCCCCCCGTTGTGCCGAGGAGAGCCAAAATAGCATGGGTTTTCATGGGCTTTGCTGCAATACCGGCACTTTTACATTCCAATATACAGTTTTATTTGTGATACCACAGCCATTTATTTCGTCGCGTATGTTGCAAAGGATTGTACCATATCCATGATAGCTTGCAATATTGGAGTGATGCATTCATTACTTAACGATTGTATCATCATTTTGTTTTTCTATAAGATAGACAACTTATTTTGATGCAAACACGAAATAAATAATTATATTTCAATCATATTCTACCGTATACCTGCTGTTCCGCTATAGTCGCCCAGGATCAGTTGATAGTTCAACGACTCATCTGCCACGAGGATATGGTCATACTCAGCGTATCTCTGTTCTCCAAAAAATCTTCCAGATCGACTCGAAGTTTATAAGCTTTCTGTGAAGTCAGGCAATGAATTTTGTCGTTGCCGAGCCAATGCTCAGAGTTAACGTTGCCGAATCCATACTTGTAATCTAACCAGGATAGGTAGAAATCAACGCTGCCATCTTGCCTTCTCTGAAAGACCTGTAGGATGCGAATTTTAGTTGTCAAATCGAAAATAGAATCGTCGACTTACATGTAGCATTGCCTTACCATGACTTTTAGGAATGATATATCAATCTCTAAACTGAGTGTTTGACGACAGCAAAACCAAACTCGTTCACATGTTTTAAAAATTCAGCAAACAATTTTGTTGCAACATTGAGGTTATGACAGGCAATATTAGCATAATCGATTTAACTGAAAAATTAAACAATTTTTTTTTATTCACTGAAGTGTTATACATTTTGTCATTTCCGAAATATCATTAATAATTTTCATTTTGCATCAAACGAAAAATAAGTACAGGGTCAAGGGTAAAATCTTACGGGCCGACAAGAACTTCGCGGGCAATATCCGTTAACGGCCAAACAACCAAAATCTCAGGGGGCCCTCCCCCCCCCCCCTCCCCCTCCCTGGCACCGCCTCTGGGCCTAGAAATTTGACTACAAATAAAATGAGCGAATCAAAATTGAAAATGGAAAACGAGTTATATCTTAACACAGGCTCATTATTAACTGAACATTTTCAGGGGATTATTTACAACAATTTATCACAGAAATACACACAACATGCACAACACCCCTAATTCAGCTCCAGAACCACAATCTAAAAATGGAAATGCATTAATGCAATATCAACATTTAAAAGGGCTGAGGAGTGACCACACTTTACAGCACATTCTAAATGTTATACTCAACCTTTTATCCAGGTGGGTTCAACATTTTCAGTACCAGATCCTGCAGGGTAAAGTTAAATACAACATGCAGAAAGTGTGGTCACTCCTCGGTCCTTTTAAATGTTGAAATAGTATTGCAGTTTTTAGAGTGCAGGGGTTTCATACAGCTGTTCGTAAAGTTACGCATGACTTTACGAATGACTTCAATATGGCAATATGGCAAATTATTGAAATCACATCTGGTAATGTTTCAATATGCAAACGTACATTAACATTCTTACTCGTAACAACCATTTTTAACAAGTATTTTAATGCAAACTTTTTTAGGCAAAATCTAATTGACATCAATTAATGATTAATGTCAATGAGTAATAATCATACTTTCTAAAATGGACATAAAAAACGTTCGGCATTTACTTGGCACTTCATATTGGAGTCGTTCGTAAAGTCATGCGTAACCTTTCGAACATGTTTATGAAACAGGCAACTCGGGTCATGATTGGCCAAGAGACACCAAACTTATTATATAGAGGAAATTTGGTAAGACAACGTGTGAAAAGACATGTTGTTTTGATTTGCATTCTATTACAAAGTCTAAACATATTTCGATGATGAAAAACGGGAGGTGGGCATTTTGTTTAAAAGACTTGGACCCCTACTTCAACCGAATAATTATAAGAATGTGTGTTAACGGTTTAGAACACTTACTGTCCATCCGCCACCATCAGTGTCCATGTCGCAAGAAACGAGGAATGGATCGTCGTCGTCATCGGGGTAGATAACATAGCGCCCGCTAACGTTGAAACCCAGTGATTTGACTTCAGCACAGTCCCTGGGGTAATGGGTCTGTTTGGGAGGAGCCACAGTCTGTGTGTTGTTCAAGGCGTCCAGTCGATGTAGGATGAGATTGGTAAGATGAAGTTGTTCTTCGGCGATCGGTAATAGCTTGTCGCAGGTGGAACAATTCAAGTTGCGTTCTTGCGGTGAAGATCGATGGTTAGAATCTATTAGAATTAAACCAATCAATGAATAAAATCCATTAGTTCAAGTACCGGTAAACCACACACAAAATAGACGGTTTGAAAAAAGTAATTTACGTCTCTTCTATTCCGACGGGAAATAGAAAGATTTTTCTTTTCTTCTTCTTTTCTTATTTTTCTTCTTTTCTTATTTTCTTCTTTTTTTCTTTTTTATTCTTCTTTTTTTTTTCTTCTTATTTTCTTTTCGGGGCTTCCTACGGGCCTTGACCCTTAACCCGCCATGCCTTGCTCTTAGACCCCCACCCTACCTGCCCATGTGCGCACAACATTACCGCGAACATGATCTTGCCTTCAACTCGCAATACAATGCCCTCTTACAATCATCGTGCCGCCAGGGGGTTGGGGCGAGTACCCGGGTGCTACTTCCCTTATCAAAAAAAAGTACCATGGTAATTAGTACAATCAAATTACCTTCCTATGGTAGTACCATGACAAAATTACCATAGGAAGGTACTTTGATTGTACTAATTACCATGGTACTTTGATGGTACACTTGAATCGATCGGAGAAAAAACAAAAATTATTTGGCTTATTATTATATTTTCAACAAGGGATCGATCTAAATATGACCCTATACCCTAATACAACACCTACTATACCTATATTTGCTTATTCCCTAACCTAAGTTCCTAAACCTATATCACTACCTACTATAACATACAGTTTACTCGATTCCTATATATACCGACATTTTATAGATACAGAAAAGTTGTGGTTACTTCATGTGAAATTGGTAAATCAGTCCTAAATTGTTGTATTTCCTTTAATTGCATTCTCAAAATGAGCCCATTTCATGCAAATTACAGCTGCTGAAATTATTTACAATTACAATATTACTTAATCTCATGAAACACAAGTCAAATAATGAGATAAACATGATTTTTCCCCGTGTTAGCTATATACTCATGAACATTCATGAGCTAACAAGCTACCGTTCCATCTATGGTACTACCATGGTACTACCATGGTACTTACCATGGTACTACCATGGTACTTACCATGGTACTGCCATGGTACTTACCATGGTACTTACCATGGTACTACCACGGTACTTACCATGGTACTGCCATGGCACTTACCATGGTATTACCATGGCACTTACCATGGTACTACCATGGTACTAACCATGGAACTACCATGGTACTAACCATGGAACTACCATGGTACTAACCATGGTACTACCATGGTACTTACCATGGTACTACCATGGTACTACCATGGTTTTTAGTACCATGGTACTACCATGACAAAATTACCTTAGGAAGGTACTTTGATGGTACTAATTACCATGGTACTTTGATGGTACTTTTTTTATAAGGGCATGGAAGAACCATGTTTGTACCATACAAAGTTTCCATATTTCGGTACCATAGGTTCCATGGATGTACCATAGTTCTACCATTACCCTAGTACCATCGATACCATGAAAGAACCATGTTTGTACCATACAAATTGCATTTACCGTGGGTACCATAGTTGTACCATAGTTGTACCATGCCCCCAGTACCATCGCTGTAGATTTGTACCATCACTACCATGGTACAAACCTGATTGTACCATGCATATCCTAAAAGGTATGGTACTCACTTTCAGTACCATGGTTTTACCATGGTACTACCATGGTATTACCATGGTATCCTGGAAAACCCCATAGGTACCATGGGTACCATGGTATTACCACGGTACTATCATGGTAACATGGTACTTTTTTACAAGGGTTGAAGGGACACCAATTTATAGTGTACTCAAACCCCCTGCTGATCCAGTCTTGTAGTCCCGTACCCGTACCCAGCATACCCGTACCTGTATATGCATGGCTTGTGACCCATATTTCAAGTTTGATCATAAATCACAGAAATGCTCTCCAATGAAAGAATGGTTAGTTGCCATAATGTGTCCGTGTGTCCGTGTGTGTGTCCGTGTGTGTGTGTGTCTGTCTGTCTGTCTGTGTTTGTGTGTGTGTGTTTGTGTGTGTGTGTTGTGTGTTGTGTGTGTGTATGTGTGTGTGTGTGTGTGTGTGAGTGTGTGTGTGTGTGTGTGTGTGTGTGTGTGTGTGTGTGTGCGCGCGCACTTGCAAAGGCTGAGTTCCGAGGACACATACAATACTTTTAGCCTGTGATCCGTGGTCTTCGTGACAAGCGAGGACGTCCTCGGTAGTAAAGACCCTCTAGAATATGTTCAGCAAGGCCTGGGTAATCTTTAAAATCAATTTGGCAGGGAAAGAGGGAACTTCCTCGGAAATGGTGTTTAAAACATCCCTAATAAAAATAAACCATGGTACCATGGTAAATTGGGCCGATTTACCATGGTACCATGGTAATACCATGGTAAATTGAGCTAATTTACCAACCATGGTAAAACTATGGTAATACCATTGTAAATTGGGTGATTTACCAACCATGGTAAAACTATGGTAATACCATGGTAAATTGGGGCCCATACCATGGTATTACCATATTGAATTTTACCAAAGTAAATTGGGCCAATTTAAACCATAGTAGTGCAATGGTAATACCATGGTTTTACCATGGTACCATGATAAATTGGCCAAATTTACCATTGACCATGGTTATTACCATGATTTACCATGGTTTTACAATGGTATTACCATGGTAAACCATGGTTTATATATGTAGAGGTGTTGACACGAAACTGTCGGGTCAATCTCTTTCAAATTCGTGAGTATCACTCATTTTTTCACGACCACGGTTGTGTGAAATATAACAGTTTTAGAGCAATAAGTATACTCAGTCATTGAAGAAAACGAGGACATAGATTACCCATTTTGCATTTGTGAATTCCAACACAGGTGTGACCTCCCTAAAAATGTAAAATATCACAGAGACAAAACGACTTTGTTTGCCTTTTTAGGACCAATCAATAACTTTTTAAAATAATATAGATGGCAGATATCACACAAATTTATAGTGACAGTGACGATAACGAAGATCGGTCGAATACAGAAAATCAGAGTCTTAAAGTGATCTAAAGTGTGTGTGTGTGAAGCAAACTGTGTGTGTGTGTGGATGGCTGTGTGGGGTGTGTGTGGTTGTGTTGTATGGGTGGTGGAATGTGTGGGTGTGTGTTGTGTGTGTTGTGTGGTGACGGAGGTGCGCTGGATTCGATATGGAAATCATGGAAATACGCTGATATGTGTTGAATGGATTGTAAATGGACCCCGAGCAAGTAGTTTTGTTGCCGCCATTAGCTCCAGTGTCGTCTGCTGTGACGTTAAGCTTTTCGGAAAATGATTTGGCGCCAAATCCAACCATGGCGAACAAAAACAGCAGCGTTCTAGCAGCCCTGTTGCTTCTGACATTTCGTCTGGTGAAATTCATTTTAGACATTCGTCTTTTCTTCTTGGATGAGACGTATGAACTGAGTGTGGTGCCGTTAGAATTATTGTTATATAGGGACGAGATCCGATGTTAATGTAAAATATTTGTAAATTTTGTTTGATTTGATGGTTTGTTGAGTGAATTTTAAATGATGGAAGGCCCGTCTGCCCGACGTCAAAAGTCAACAGTTCATGGTATAAGTGCATCTCGTTTCGTTTTATCTGCGAAACAGGTGCTGAAAAGAACTGAAGTTGCCGACTGGAATCGCGTGCAAAGATGTTGAACATGGTATGCCACTTAAGGACTTCTCTATAGTACCAGAACATTCATGGAACGAGTGCATTATATTTTCATCACGGAAAGTAAACAGTTTGAAGTTTTGTTATAGGTGAAAAGAAACTAAGATGTTATAGACCCTCCAGAATAATGGTGTAAGAGTTTAAGCAAAGAAGACTTTACTGGAATTATATTTAATAGAAATTTGGTAAAGATGAAAGAACAAAAACTGACAAAACTTAAAGCACAAGTTTAGTTTTGGCGATTTTTTGTTATTTGAATGCTTTATGCCCAAAGTCATATCACACCAATGTGAATGTCTTTCGTTGTTTTTTATTAATTAAAGGAAAATCACGGGGGTGCGGGGACCCCCGAGATTTTCGACTATATTTTACAGTATAGCATCCAAAACGTTAATAATGTGTTACGGTTACCTGAATTATACTTCAGCTGAAAGATCAGACTCTGATCTGATAAATAATAATTATTAAAAAAAAATATTAGTAACACATCAGTTAATCAGGCCTTCTGTCACCGGGATGGGGGGGGGGATTTAATCAACTGTGGTTAACGTAGTTAATGAAAAATAGAGGTGAACAAAAATTACAAAAAAAAACACCTAAAAACAACTAAGTCTAAGAAGTTGATAGTAAATAACTCGAGTTATAAGTAGCGCCATATTTGTACAAGGGAGAAACGGGTTTATATAGATTCCTGCTCAGTTTAAGTGACATAAGTCATTGATGTAGTACAATCACTGTTGATCTAAATGCTCCAATCTTTTTCAAGCAGGGAAGAGGGGGGGGGGAGGGGGAAATCCCTTGGTTTAAATCCGCCAACCTTAAAGCCACAAGCTAATAACAATGACCACAGTTTAAAAAATAATGTGAGCTACATAATCATCTATGCTCTAAGCAGCTAAGTGTCTTTGAAAAGGTATAGAAATGAAGCCCTAAAAAAATTGTATTTCCAAATGATGATTTAGCGCTTTCAAAAAGTGAAAATCTACAAGCGATCAAATTGACCGAATTCACCTGCCCATTTCCTCCCATAGACTTACTCTGTGCAGATCTAGGTTATGTTATAAATGTACATCCTCCTCCAGAGTGGAAATTGTTTATTCATGCATATCTTGAAAGTGGCAGCATAACTTTCCAAACTTTAGTATTCTAGGGTCTTTATTTGTCCATTTAAACACTACGATGTAGCTCAGGTATCAAAGTTTGAGCAATTTTTCTTTAAATTGAAACTCCACAAAGTTAGCCTTTTATTTTAACGTAGTCGATACAAAATAGAAGTGAACAAAAATAGAAATAAAACTTGAAAACAAACAAAATCTCAGAAGTTGATAGCAAATAACTCGAGTTATAAGTAGCGCCATATTTGTAGAAGGGAGAAACGGGTTTATGTATATATGCATTCCTGCTCAGTTTAAGTGACATAAGTCATTGATGTAGTACAATCACTATTGATTTAAATGCTCCAATCTTTTTCAAGCAGGGAAGAGTGTGGGAGGGGGAAATCCCTTGGTTGAAATCCACCAACCTGGCATATACAGTGTACTATTAAAATGAAACAAATACACAGTATTGCAAGGAAATGCATCAAACTAGTATAATAAACTGCTATATATCATATTCTTGTGTGTTGTTAGTATGCATTTTTCACATTGCTGTTATGGGTTGTACTGCCTACAATGCACTTTGTTACTCAAAGAGAGTGCATATCTTTGACGTGCCTAAGAATATATAATTGTGTGTAAATACACTGGCGTGTAGAGTAAAGGAGCAACAGTTTTGTTTGAATTATAGTTACCGTTAGATTTTAAATTGAATTACTGTATAGTGTATACCAAAATTTCTAGTCTACTTTCAGACCC
The DNA here is from genome assembly GCA_001188425.1 of Eucidaris tribuloides. Classification (NCBI taxonomy): domain Eukaryota; kingdom Metazoa; phylum Echinodermata; class Echinoidea; order Cidaroida; family Cidaridae; genus Eucidaris; species Eucidaris tribuloides. The sequence goes on from JZLH01S0104438.1 coordinate 45,522, forward strand.
TTGGTCTGTATGGGTGTCCATCATATGATGATTATAATATGCGAAATTTATTTACACATGTGTATCATATGCATTTATGAACGTGGCAACATTTATAAATCAGGCTAATGTAGATTAGTATTCGCCTACCAATAGATGAATACTTAAATAATGCTACTGGACTGTCTCAGTTCAGTGGGTCTGGTACACAGACTAAGAGACATGTCGTATTTGTGTTTCATGAAGCCAGGCTGCTAAACAGATTCCATTGCTTTGAATAATTTTGGACGATTTGCTTGGAGTAATGGTTTGCAGTCCACAGCTGTCAATCACAATGTATGTTCAAACAAGCACACACACACACACACACACACAAAATCAAAAAAGTTGGAAAAATCTGAGTTTGATCGATTATTTCTCCCTTTTCTTAGTAGTACCATGCTTCGTGCCGTCAGAATTCAAACCCTTTAATCTCGTATAATGACGTTTATTATTATTATTATCATTATTATTATTATTATTATTGTTATTATTATTATTATTATTATTATTATTATTATTATTATTATTATTATTATTATTATTATTATTATTATTATTATTATTATTATTATTATTATTATTATTATTATTA
>JZLH01S0104439.1:54962-69880 GCA_001188425.1 Eucidaris tribuloides
TTTTTTTTTTTACGAATAGTATATTAAATTGTAGTCTAGTTCCTTATTTCTGACCTTACTACAAACATACCACTTTTCATTCATTTTAAATATAAATTGCATTTGTTATTTAAAAGAAACATATTTAATTTACATATCCATTCGTGCAATTTCTAATAAAAATGTAATTGCACGCTACTAATTCGTATTGGTCGTGGTGTCAATATCTATGATTTTGTAAAAAAAAAAAAAAGTAGGAAGTTTTCGGCCTATTATGTGACTTGTGACGTCCCTATTTTGAAACGTATTGTTTTATACATGCGGTTCTGGTTCAAGGGTTCTGACACGAGACTCAAAATTGCTTTATTTGGGTGTTTTGGTGATCATCGTGCCCTTTTCTCAAGTTACAGATGTTGAGGAGGACGCTACCTATCAGATTTTGTGAGATTAGTTCTCACGCATTAAATTTAACACACACAAAATGTCAGTATATCATACGGTACATGTTAAACCTGATGATGTTTTGAAACCCGTTTTTCATCAGTTGAAAAAGTAACATTATTGGTGTATCGGATGACAACGAATGTTGCACATACAAGCTGGAGAGTGTTTATGTTATGTAAGTGCACCCAATATCAATCCTTGTGTAATTTTCAAACTCCACTTTACAGTATGTGGTCTGTAATGACATAAGCTGTAGAACAAAAGATCTTACATAATACCCCATATCATTCATTGTGTAATTTTCAACTACTATTCATGTGGTCTGAATGACATTTTATGGAAAACAATATAAACTATGTGACGTCGTCGTCGCAGCATGCTCTTATCAGAACGTAAAGCTTCCCCTGCGGAACAATCTAGTTGCCTTCTCCATGGAACTAAACGTGCCACTCACTGTTCTATTATTATCATTATTACTACTGCTTTGTCATCATTAATGCTAGGTTCACACTGCCGATCTGTCAACTCGATCAGGCCCGATCAGGCCAATATTGGGCCTAGTCGGTCTCGCTCGGCAAGGTAATCGGGATCAATCTACCTCGATCGGGGTGATCGACAACGCTCTGGCTCCCTACTCGAATGTTTTTGGCGGTCAAAAATATTCGAGTAGGTAACCAGAACGATGTCGATCAAGGCAGACGGGCGCCGATCATGGTAGATTGAGCCCCGATTACCGGCCGAACTGGACCGAAAAGGCCAAAACTTGGCTTGATCGGGCCTCATCGAGTTGGCAGATCGGCAGTGTGAACCTAGCATTATGCTAGGTTCACACTGCCGATCTGTCAAGATCTCTCATCAGGCCGATCAGGCCAATGTTGGGCCTGGTTCCGGTCTGTTCGGCAAGGTAAATCGGGGTCCAATCTGCCTTGATCAGGGGTAAGCGACAACGCTACTGTGGCTCCCACTCGAATGTTGTTTGGCATGTTAAAAAATATTCTAGTAGGTAACCAGAACGATATCGATCAAGGCAGACGGACGCCGATCATGGTAGATTGAGCCCGATTACCGGCCGAACTGGACCGAAAAGCCAAAAAAATTGGCTTGATCGGGCTTAATCGAGTTGGCAGATCGGCAGTGTGAACCTAGCATTACGTGCTGAGGTGTTCCTGTCTCAACACGGGTTCTCCAGCTTTACATCCTATCCGAGGGATGAGGTAATGGGGATAAAGTGCCTTACCCAAGGACACAACCGCCACGGCCAGGCGAGGATTCGAACCACGGACCTCTAAGTCGAGAAACCGAAGGCTTATACACTGAACCATGACGCCACCCTCTACCTGTATCTTGGTCTCCTTCTACTACGCATTCCAGGAATGTGTGCAACAAAGATTTTTTTTTCATCCCATTATGTCTCATTATGTCCAAAATATCCCAGCTTCTGTTTCTTTACACACTGCAGTTGCCAGTCCCTAGGTACACCAAGTGCAGGTCTGATGACTTCACTTGTTCGCCGCTCCATCTGTTTATAAATGCAGAGATTCTTTGCTCATCTGTTCCGTAGGACCCAAGCTTTACAGGCGTAGGTTGCAATCGGGAAATGCAGACTCTGAAAACTTTTAGTTCAGTGCCCAACATTCGCTTAATCTAGTCGATACCCGCCTTCTTTGTTGAAATATCATTTCTGCTTTAGAGAATGTGATTCGGTCGATATATATTTCGATATTTTTCGATTCAAGGTGAAGAAAAAAACTACAATCACGATTACAACTTCGAAGTGATATCGAAAAAATGGGTGTTAGTTTTATCAGGTGCACTTACATTTCCAGGTTGGTTAGTTCTCTGTCTAGATATTCATACTAAGAACGATGTTTCTGTAATGTTATTATCCCGTGGTTTCTAAGGCCACCTACTTTACACTATAGTATATTGCTATATCAGTGCATCGTATCCAGCTTGTGTAACAATTCAGTTTGCTGACATCTTCGTTTTATGTTATGTTTTTACTAGTTTCTGCTGTCATTTTAATTAAGACCTACGAAATAGGTCTCCTGTAAAATTCCCCTAATTTGTTTATTAGATTGTTGTTATTAGGTTAGAAGAATGCTGTTTCCACTATTCCTTCTTTTCAATCGATGTTGTACTACTTATTGTATTGCCATGATATGTTTTTAATATAATAATGTATCATACAGTTTATTTGTTTCTGGGAAACGGGGAAACTTAATAACTTTGAAGGAAGATGGACCAGGCAAGTAACCGGAATAAGTTTAGATGTTTTTGACATTGTGAAAATTATGGTACACGGTCATAAAGAAAGCATAAATACTGAGTACTGTATGACACCTACCGTCAGAAAGGCCCTATCAAGTACTAATTAATTTCAGGTCTTCACGAAGTTCACTAGTAGGACAAGAAGCCCGAAACAACTACACAGGGAGGAGCTTATCGATTCAAAAAGTGCATAAATTAACACGCGTTTGGCCGCATGCATTGGTTATGTCCGGCAATCACGATGCCGCCGCAGTGACCGCACGCGCGATCAGATTGCCTAGCGAGAAATAACCGTTAACCCAAAATCCTAAAAAAGAGAAGAATTTGGTACAGGGAAAGAAATGCACTAAATATCTCGGTGTTAAGTGTTTTGTATAACCGTTTGTTGCATGACATCTTATTCCTGGCTATACTGCATCGTAATGTAAAGGTACCAATAAAAAATATTGCATGCTTTGAATTTTACTGAATTTCTTAACTTGTTCCTGTTACTTGCAAGCTCCATTTTCCTTTAAAAATAAAGTGGAAATAACAACTGCAACCATCATTTCTCTCTTGTCTGCAGTGCAAATATAGAGAGGTTACAAAATACATTTCCTATGAGTTTGTTGTTATTTATGGCGTGCTGATGACAAAACATAGTCGATTGTCATGATTTGTGGTGTTTTTTGTGATCATGGGATAAAAGATGGACTGTATGAATTTTTCTTCTGTTATTGTTGTCGTATTTCAGAAAGTTAGGAAAAGCTAAGCCAGTACAAGATTATAAAGTATTAACTGTTACTTGTTCATTTGAAGCAGGATTCTCTGTCTCCGTCGGTTTCGAATTCTTTATGTTGGCCTTCTGCTCAAATAAAGGAAAATTACTTTTCGTAGATCCCGTGATCATATCCTTTATAGCAGAACGGAACGCGGGATAACGAATGGTGTAGATAATTGGATTTGCACAGGAATTGAAAAAGCCAAGTACGATGAGAATGCGATGAAATGGACTAAACCGATACGAAGGACTTATTATACCCAAGTTGAAAGAGAAGAATGCTATCTCGACAGGGCCCCAGCAAAAAATAAAAACAAGAATTACAAGAAGAAGCATGTGAATGACTTTCTTCTTAGCGATCAGAAGGCGATATGCTGGATTAGAGCGATCAGTTCGCTCTGCCCCATCTTGAAAATTAGTGAGATCTCTGTGAAGCGCGCGAGCTGTTAGAACTTGTGTTGAAAGCATACATACGGTTGGTAACAGAAATTGAAAGAGAAACACCGAAACTCCGTAAACTTCCTGACTTTTGACAGATAAAGATCGAACGGTGCATGTGTACCTAGATCTATCAACAAATGTGGTAGAAAGAGGGAGTATGCGCATGACAAGTGATGCCACGCAAATAATTGTTATGTAAAGCGTCGTGAGTTTATGTCTAAAAAGCCGCTTAAAACGAAATGGAAAAGCAACAGCGACATACCGCTCAACCGATATTGCAGATAGTGTAAAGATCGAACCGTAAACGAAAATCCACATCGCCTCTGATTGGTACACTGTCTTGCAATATAGGTCCCCGACCCAGGAAGGGGGTATTTGTTTGATTTGAGGAATAGGAATGAGAAATATCGAAGTTAAGAAGTCTGCTATTGCTAAAGTCCCGATCAAAGTGTCCGTGGATCGACGCATTCGTTTTCGTTGAAACACAACCGTCATAACGAGAAGGTTTCCAATGATACCAAGAGTAGCTGACACGAGCTGCAGAACGGTCCACCAAGGCCACACCATCGGGTGCCACGCCCAAGTCACATCAGTCACCTGCGATGTATTTGACGGGGTTTCCGTGGAGAAAGTATTCTCGACAGAAGCTTCTGGATAGAAAGTTGTCCAGTTCATCTGTGTGTCGTTGGTGATATCCATTTGCTGTGTGCTGGGATGGGTAGTCGTCTTTCCTTCTAACCTTCTGATATGGGCCAAGCACAGTGTCATGAGTAAAAAGAGATGAGGTACGCTAGGTCTTCGAGTCATGATTATCGTGTTCGATCTGATGGCAAGAATAACAAAAAAGCAAATTACGCTAGAACAAGTTCCCCTTAAGTTGCCCATTACTTATTCTCAAATCCAAAACCAAATTGGAAAAAAGTTCTTTTCCCTATGTTGCCCTTTCAATATTCAACCAAATATCATCGACTATTCAATCTGCCATGACACTGTACACTTTTAAAAGAGAAATTCGTGTGTTGAATGTAATATAAACTAGCGTATTATTACAAATCGTAATTCAAATTCGAAATTCAAAATGGATATGTCGTATACATGTATTTGATTTGTATTATTGTTCAATTGGCCTACATGCATAGGTCTCTTTTTTCTTTTTATTATCATGTAAATGTGTTTTTGTTGTTTCTGTATTATTTGTTAATATTGCCAATTTCACTTCTTACTTTTTCGCAGAGCCCTCCTGGAAAGCAAACGTCTCTGCTCTGAGGGGACTACCGTACTTTTAAATTGATCCGAATACATAATACTTAAATAAATAAACTAAACAATTTGAAAGGAATTGAATGATAAATAGCATGTCTTCCGTCATAAAAATATCAACCTCCTAGTAAGTAAACAGGCTTTGCCACTTTTCTACTCCCAACAGTTTCATATGATATGATATGATTCATTACTTTACAGGTGAATACATTTAATTTTTGACATTTTCTAGCTATTCAAAAATTAAATATAATCCATTATGAAACTTTTCCTTTTACATCTGAGACTTACTTAAATACATAAACGTTGTAGAATTTTAGTTTAAAAAGTCAAAATTTGATGTCCGAGTTACATGAAAAGTCAAATTGACATCCTGCCATATATAACGTACACTAATTCTGCCACTATCAAAAAATGTGTAGACAAATATCACACATGAATAATTATCTAGTAAACTATTGATCATACCACGGCAGTCTATAGGGCAAATGGGCGGGGCAAAACCAGTCACGCATGGATTTTACTTTATAAAGCGCTAAATGATGGTTTTCAAGTGCATTTGCAGAGGGTGTTTATACCTCATCGGAGAGACTAATAACGTGATGGAAAACGTAGATCAAATCGTATAAAACCGGACACATTATAGACCTACAAAAAGACCTTTAAACATTACGGTTTAATATGCGTCACCACAAGATATTTAGTTATGAAAAGGCTTTCTGAAAACATCATTGTCTTAAAATATATAATTATATGGATTATCTATATTATTTACTGGCCCTCGTATAAGCATTTTGGCCATTCCTGATCGAATTCATGTGAGCAAATTCGTATGTGTGCGTTTAAAAACTACAAAAAAAATCTATATGTGTCACGTGAAGGACGATATAAATAGAAGTACATAACCGTGGCAGTTTTGAACACTTTCCAGTATAGATCCTGAACTGAGGCGGAGTTTTTAATCTACACTGCGACAAACAGAGGTAACTTTTAAGACATTCAACACTACTACATAAATGATACTATTTTCATACTCCTCAAAACTCGTAACTCTTCTCTCACTGTATAAAGACAAATCTCAAATACTTACAGAATATCATCTGGCCGATTATTCTGAGTAATATCGTATAAAATACAACAATTAATTTGGAATGACTGTAAATGAGTGTTTTTAAATGTCTATCGTATTTGTGTAAAACCCTGCATTGCCGTAATGAGCATCGACCTGGGTTCCTTCTCAAATTATCTCTTATCCATTACATGTATGTCTAATTGTGTTGTACTATATATCGTTATGTTAATGTCATATATTTATTGTCCTTGCACACATATTGGGATATATTTTGTTATGCTATCATTCATGCTGCTTCAATTGTTGAATAAAACCTGATTATTTGTCCCACAATTTTCCTTACGTGTATCTACGAAATTAATCCATTATATATACATTTACACAAATTTTCTATACATATATAGCCGAGGATCGTTAATCTGAAAATAGAATATGATTACGAAGAATAACGAACCTTTGGAGGAAAGAAAGATTGGAAAAACGAACCTTCAGAATGTTGTTGGGCGAAGTATTCTTTGATTTCAAAAACATCCAGAAGACCCTAAGATTTATCAAGCCCAACAAATCTACGCGTTCTGAACAAGTCACAAGTAAAGTCTCGAAATAATTGCCCAAAACTGGCCAGTCCATTTGGCTGTTTCCGTCAATTCTCAAAGGGCGTGAACCCAGACTGATATGATTGATTTTTAAATTGTTTATCTTTTGTTCTCAGTCCGCAGGTGATAATCTAAATCTGACCAAACGAATAAATGGATAATTTTTCTGATAAGTTGTATTACATGTATTAATATGGTAGATACTGTAGTCAACAACCTCCCTAAAAATTACCTGCTCATAATCTGTTGATCTTTTGCAAACAATTTATTTAGATTAGAAACTATTTTGCGATAGACGGGTCTGTAAAAAATAAAATACGTACTCAATAAATCTTGCCCATTCATTAAATTCCAGCAAAAGCTTTCACGAGTACTTCATGTTTGAACTAGCCCTTGTCACGTTTTCTGCAAGTATACACCACAGATTATGATTACCAGATATTTTATTTTTGAAATAAGACAGGTATATTTGCAAATAGTAAATATTTTGATAAATAATGCACTGTTATAATACTGATAACAATAACAGCAACAGCAGCTTCCTCCTTCTCCTCTTCCTCCTCTTCCTTCTACTTCTCGTCTTCTTCCTCCTCATAAGCATGAGTAAAAAAGTATGTAAGTATCAAGGGTAGGCTGTTGGGCACGCGGGAGGTGCACATCTTGGGCGAGTGGAACTAAAAGTGACATGGGGAGGTGCACATCTTAGCGGAGGTGGAACTAAAGTCGGGATAAATCAGCGTTTAAAGCCCAGAAAAAGTGGTACAATTTCGTTTCCTTGCCAGGGGCGGAACTCCTATGGCTCGTGCCGGGGGGGGTGCACGTGCACCCAGTCGCACCCCCCCCCCCAGCCTACGCCCTTGAAGTTTTGCCATTCATTTGCCGCAAGTGCAATACGCCCAATACAAATTATATTGAAAATTGCAATTGTGATTTCAATCCAGTCGCCTCAATGCTCTCAATGTGTTGTTCAAATATGGTTTGTGTAAGTTCAATTTCAGGTAATGCCCCTTAAATTTGTATAATTCACAAACGGTAAATACCAATTTCTAGTATGCATATTTGCTGTTGAGATGGAAACAAATTTGTATCGCTCTGTAAACTACCAAATCATTTTGTAGTGATCGTGCTGATGTGTTGACACTGTATATACACACCCTTGTCTAAACTTGATAATTCTAACACCACAATCGAATTAATTCGTGTTTCGGTCGTGATGTATCAGCTTCGAAGACAATTTGTTTATATTTTATTATTATTAATATTATATCATTATTTCTTTTGGACTCTAAACAAGAACGTCAAGAATATGAAAACCAAAGTTTCACAAATTTTGAATTCATAGATCATCTCAAATGATACATTTATATCAAGTGTTTCTTAAGGATTTTTCCTTGAACACAACTCCCTTTCAATTCAACGTATTGACTTCACTAGCATTAAAAGCGGCAGAAATGATTCAATACAATGAAATTGTAAATAACGCTTACACTTGTTATAAAAGAGGTACAATATTGTTATTCATATTGCAAGGACGGACCCCGAATTACCAATTGATTGATCAACAAAAACATGTTTACATCACTGCACTAGAATGATAGTAGACTAATAGTTATTGATGACACGCTATAGAGATAATTTATTTACTTTGTAATCAATCAAATTGGACTTGGTATATATTGTCGATCATAATGCTTGTCGTGCTTGCCTTTAAAATGAATCAATTAAACGTAAATGTGCGTTTTTTAGTTATTTCCTAGGACCACAGTGAAATACTTAAATAAATAATATATAATAGATGTCTGTCTGCACATACTACAACAATAATTTCAATTTGAAAGAAAAGTCACTCGCTTTTGTGGGCAAATTGTTAGTTATACGGTGTCACTCAAACAATTTTTAGTCAGCAGAAAATTGTTTTAGGTATTGATTTCTTTTTCGAAATAACCCATATAACCTATTTGTATAACCATAACCTATATTCGTTATTGTCAACACCTAGTGTCGAAAGAGATACCACATTGCGATTTCATGTTAGGAACCCCCTAATTACATTTTATAAAAAGATCGATTGATTGAAATAAATATGCAAAGTAATTAATTTTTCTGATAAAATTTATTTCATCTTATTCCCTTTGGTGATACTTTAAAACATAATACGTGAATTAGAATCAAATCAAACCGAATTCGCAAGCTAAATTACGCAAAAAAAATAACGAAACAACTCACAATAACATTTGTTTTTAACAATATAATGTGTTTCCTGGTATGGAAAGAATATAATCTAAATAAACTAACCTCGCTATTGTGCAGCTTATAACCCCAAATCACAAAGCTGTTGACTCGAGTCGGTGACTTGGACTCAAGTCAGACTCGAGTCGCCAATTTTTCTGACTTGCGACTTGATTTGACTTGTGGGCAAATGACTTGCGACTTGACTTGAACAAAATGACTTGGTTACAACACTGATGTACATGTATGCATGATTACGAGTGACGTATTTTTTTGTTTTTGTTTATAAAATTTTTAAAAACTCTTTATTCTTGGTCCATGTGCACCCTCTAGATGTCCTTTCATTTATTCAACGGCCATCTGAATAAATGTTTTTCTCATCTGCAGCAAAGACTGTGCGGAATCGTTTATTTTGGGGCACCGTTTTTGATGTTGTTGACCTTTTGACTTGACTTGTCTTGCGACGAAATAACTTGCGACTTGACTTGTGAAAAAAATGACTTGCGACTTGACTTGACTTGTTGGCAGATGACTTGTGACTTGACTTGACTTGAGACAAAATGACCCGTGACTTGACTTGAGAAAAAATGACTCGGTTACAACACTGCCAAGTCAAGTACATTTCCCGTTGAACTGCACATGTGTTCAATTGTTGAATATGTTTAAGCAATGCGTCCTCTATTGAATAGAAGTAATAAAACAGCAGAATTTCACAATACTTGACATGTGTTTACAATGATTATATACTGAAATATTTCAGAACAATTTTTTGCACCTTTAAATTGTTTAGCTTAAACAATATCAAAATCTACATAATATAGCCCAAGTCTATAATGAGACAAATGTCATTTTGCAGAAACCTCATTATCCAAATTGACAAGACCGAATGATAACCCCCCCCCCCCCTTAAAAGTGAAGGGTCCGTCTTCTTCGGTAGTAATGGATCCATCACAACAGATAAAATTGCAATTTTGCTCAGTCAATGTCTCCCACTTACGTTTATCTGTACAATATTTTTGGTACTAAGCTTCATCAAGTTTCGACAGTTTCTTCTGCAATGTTCCAATTCTTAATTGGACCCAATACATGTTGAATTGAATAATCTAACGCAGGCGGAACTCCAAACGGGTATTATTAGAAGTAATATACGACCCTATATATATCATACTGAAAACTAACAAAGTTAGTTGAATTTCACCAACAAATACGAATGACGCGCCATCGTATATTCGCGTGGTATATCAAATTTTATATGTCATGGCCTATATACATTCAGTTACAACTAAGCAATTGTTATAATGTATTTCTTTGTAAACAAGTAATTTTGACATGTTTGGTTTCTTAAAATATCATTTATCAACAATCGTATAGGTATTAAGTTATTTTTATATTTGTTTTAAATAAAATGATGGAAAATAATTATTTGATGATAAGATTATATTATTTCAAAGGGTGATACAAAAATTACTCTTATAAACGATCAACCTTTTTGAATTCAATTTTCTCTTAATTATGAGTGTCATTGTTGAAACCCAACCTCCCTATCCCTCTCCAAAAAGAAGGAAGGAGGAGATGAAGGAAAGGTGAAATGGAAGAAGAAGAAGAAGAAGAAGAAGAAGAAGAAAAAGGAGGAAAAGAAGAAACAAATTCTATGTATTCAAAAACAGAACACAGACACCGTGTATCATGGTGAATATAATAGTATTGATTATAAAACACAAGTATTCATACAAATCTCACCTCTAACATGTCTAAATTCGACGAGAAAACCCTTTTGCAGTAGTCCTCTCAACTTGCAGGACGAAGTGGAATATTTATCTCAACACGTTGCTTCAATAGGGTGAAGGTGGTGGAAGTTTAATAATTTCGCCAGTCATGTGTGTCCACGCCACTGGAATCACCCAATTTATACATCTGAACTTTCATCGGGCATGCGCACTAAGTAGAAAAGAAATCAAATTTGACAATCTGACTCAAGGCAATATGTCGATCATGATTGAATTTAAATAGTTTTTCATAGCATCGTACATCGTCACGTTACAGTGACAACTATTTCGAAGTATGTTTTTTGCTATGTCGAATCATCAGTGCCCTGGGAATGTTTTTTTTTTCTCACCGGGGGTGCTGTCGGCTGTGCGACAATTTCGTAAACGAAGCATAATGATGTACATAATAACATTCACAAAATGTTGTGCCCCTGTCAAAATTTCCGGGGGTGCTGCAGCACCCTCAGTACCGCTTCCCAAGGCCAAGCGTGCCATCGATCTCGGTTTAAATTGTAGTCTTCTTTTCAATTCCTTTTCCCCAATTACCTGAATCAGTTAGCAAAGCCACCAAAGACATCGCTGAAGTGCTTCGTAGACTTTCCATGGCGCCATTGGCCCTTCATGAGATCCGTTCATGTAAAGTCGCATCTGGTGCACCAATGATTTGCCAATGAGTAACACCCTCGTTTGATCACAACCGATGAAGAATCGTATGAAAATGTCAGGAAAGGGTTAAAACTCAAGGCTACCTCAAAACATTACATCCATTGTAACTTCAGTCTAATCATAAATTTCTCTCAGAACTATTCTTCGTTTACTACACTGCAGTACATGCATCTTATAAAGCGGTCAAACGTTCTACTAACATATCACCCTTATTTTCCATTGGTTGCTTGAAATCAATTGACAATCGAAACCACATGTCAAAAGTAGATAGTAAAATACAGAAAAAATGAGCCTTTGTAATCAGCACCACTGCTAGAATAATCAGACATATACAATTTTGATTTGACGTCACTTCACAAAATGAATTATTCAAGTCTTGATTAATTTATGCTGTAACTTGGAAAGCAAGCCCTAGCTAAGGCATTTTTTGTCAGTGCGACTCGTGTAAACAACCACCGACGGGTCGAAAATACGAAGAGATATTACAAACGTGAAACATGGTCGATATTGCATATGCGATACGACTGGTAATGATAATGACACGTTCTTTTATTTCTGATTGAATTGAATCTTAATTTTCAAATTGAAACAGCTGTTTCGGTGTTTCACGCCTCCATATTTGATGTTGCATTGTTCCGAGAAGGTGCATGGACGGGGACTCTACGACATCTTCAAACCTGTAAACAATTTGCACACACACACACACACACACACACACACACACACACACACACACACACACACACACACACACATAATATATATAATTATATATAGATATATAATATTATTATATATATAACATCATAAATAAACAAACTAATGTCGACATCTGAGAATAACTCTAAAACATCATAAAATACGAGAGCTGATCAAGCGATGGCCTCATAAGATCCTCGTCGTGGCTGACTAACTATACATTTTACAAATAATGACAAACAATCATCAAAGGATAACACATAATTTTGCCATTTATGTCATATTAATTATTGATTAAATACCGTAAGTTATTCAATATAAGCAATTGCATAATAACGCCCACCTTATGTTTTAGACAGGAGAGTACTGTTATAAGTCATCCTAAAACATACTACTTATTACCTGATTATTAGAAAATAATGATTACGATTTTGTATAATTTGTTAAATAGCAATAAAGTATTAGGGTACTGTTGACTTAGTTGCAATTTACATGTAACATGTACTATCACTCGTTCTTCCTGTACGCGCGATACGCTACCAAATAGAACTCTTATGTCCCGCATACAGTTAAACGACGTGAATGCTTCCCCTCTAGAAATAACAGATGATTAAAATATTTCAAATCAGTCTGTACAACTTGACAAAGGCAAGAGTGCCGTACTGCAAAATTCGTGTGTTCAATAAAATTTCTTTGTTTAATTTTCTAAGCATAAAGACGGACAGAAAATCGTTAATTTTGACTGTTAAGATAATGCCATACACGTGGCGTGTGAATACAATAATATAATAAAATATATTATATATAATATAATAATATATATATATATAAATATATAAATATATAATATATAATAGTATTAATATATATATATATATATCCGTAAAGATCCGGGAATCCTTGTATAGTGCTCAATATCTAAAGATAGAGCTCAATGTATTTGAAGTAAGGATGGGTTTTATTTCAATGTGGCTACTGCCAGTTTCATGCTTTTATGAAGCAATCACCAGGCCACTAACAAACTGTTGTTGTTGTTGTTGTTGTTGTTGTTGTTGTTGTTGTTGTTGATGATGATGATGATGATGATGTCGGTGCTGCTCAATCCCAGTGGATTATTTGCACCAGGCAGTAGATGACGCTGTAACGTCTTTCAGTTTATGACAGACTTTTCATAGCCTTCTTGAGTCGAAGTGTAAATCGTTCTCGAGTCGCCCATAATACAAATCAATTTCATGAAGTTATGGCAACAGACTTCTTATAGCGTTCTTGAGTCGAGTATACCATGTATGCAGTAAATCGTTCTCGAGTCGCTCATTATACAATACATTAATAATAATAGGCCATGGTGATTTGCTCTGTCGCTTGCTTTGAGCTTAGGAGTCATGAAGTCACATCATATCTCATTTGTAACTTCCAGTATGGCGTAGGCGTGTCGTTAGCTTAACCATCCCAAGTTAGTACATTAGTGGTTGGTTAATATCGTGCTTTTCTCCCAGTAAGTGAACTATACAATAAGTTATGTTCCTTTTGTACATGCAACATTTAAAACACAAGCTTCATATAATTAAATGATATTATAACAACCAATATCCTTGATAAATTTAATTAATGCATGAAAGTGATCGTTATTGCTAAGTAATTCTTTTACAGTAATGTTTTGTTTTCTTAACCTCAGTAACATTGTTTTTCTTTCTTTGGTATACTTTATACATTTTAGTAGCACATGCTCAATTGTCTCAAGATCGTAACATACGTCACATAAACCAGTATTGTGTTTTTTTTTAATGTTTATAATAGTTTAAATCACACTTACCTAATCTTAGCAAGTGGATGATTCTTTCTTCTTGTCTGTTTACATGCATTTTCATTATATCTTTTACCTTTTGTTGTATTTGGAATAAGTGTATTCCTCTATCTGACGTTTCCCATTCAGTTTGCCATTTTTCTGTCTGATGACGTTTTAAAAGTGTTATGGCTTCTTTCTTGCTCGTAGGTATGTGAATTTCTGTTAGATCTTTAAGAGCCTCTTCCTTTGCAAGGCTGTCTACTATTTCATTTTCATGAAATCCGCAGTGTGAGGGGATCCATTTGAGGTGTATATCTACTCCACGATGTGACATATATGTGTATTTCTCTATTATATTATTTCTAATACTAACGTCGATCCTTCCACGTTTTGTAGTGCTTGGAGGGCTGATAAGGAATCAGATAATATAACTACAAAAGAGGGTATATTTTCTTCTATCCAATTAGTGCTAGCAAAATAGCAGTCAGTTCTGCTCTCATTGTGCATACTGAAGTTATTCTATACTTTTTACTGATTTTGATCTTTGGTATGTAAAAAGCAGCTCCCATACGCCCACTTAATTTTGATGCATCAGTGTAATTTTTTAAATGGCTTTCCATTTATTTGTAATAAGCTCCTTTGTCAAGTACAACTGTTCTGCTGGTAATGTGTTCTTTTTGTTCATGTCTTGACTCAGCATTACAGATATATTTACTTTTTCATAATACCAATATGGTAAACGGGTTGAACAATCACTCTGTTTTTCATTACCCGGAAATGCTATTGGACAGTTGTTGTTGTGGTGGTTTTACGGCGCATATCAATCGATAACCGATTATTCACAGTTGGAAGTTAAGCAACTAGGTGAGAGTATAGATACATATAAATACCAGTTACTACTGAAATCTAAGAGATACATTTGTACAACGTGTGTATACTTAGGGATCAA
>JZLH01S0104439.1:96840-118152 GCA_001188425.1 Eucidaris tribuloides
CAGAAAAAAAACAAAAAAAAAAAAAAAAAAAAAAAAGAAAAAAAAAAAAAAAAAAAAAAAAAAAAAAAAAAAAAAAAAAAAAAAAAAAAAAGACAAAAGAAAAAAAAAAAAAAAAAATTTACGACAACAGCCGCAAGTTCAACGGCCTATTTATTTCTGCTATTACGTAACATTTATATTTAATTACAATGGGAAACTCGACGTCATGTTGTGTCTACTACAGTGGAAAAGTTCATCACTTAAACCTCCATTTTTAATAGTGATTAATAATGGTAAAGGAAGGAAATTGTTGAGTATATTTTTTTGTGTTATTTGTAACCAACCCATTATTTCTCATTGACTACCTGTGTGGGGTCTGATAACCTCAAAGCTAGAGGCTCATGTGAGTAACGTGCGGACTGGCGCTGTCCCAAATTGGTCAGTGAACGGCGTCAGCAAGCAGCACCAACTGTCAACACTTGGAGCACCTTGAAAAGTGCAATTTTGCACCATTGTTTCTGAATGGTGCAAAGTTGCACCCGAAAGGTCGCAAAGTTGCACCATAGAAAATAAAAAAAGTATTCTTTTCTTGCAAACTGTGGTTTTTGTGTGTGAACGCAAATTACGTTCAATCCGTGCTATTTATAGTATTCACATTATAATACACTTTATTAATTAATACTATTTACATATATTAAAACTCGTACAAAATTATGACCTTATCGGGCTCGAACCTGCGACTTTCCGCATGTGAGAGGGGACGCTCTACCCACTTGGCACACACGCTGGTCGTGAATGTGTATTTTCACATAATTATATAGTGTTAAAGCCGAAGGTGCATTATTTTCATCCTTTAGAAGGTCTATGAACATAACAACTATCAAACTGGGTAATCAACATCTTTGTAGAGTATTTTCTTGATGCTCGACATTCCCAATCTGACTTTTCAATTACTACGCATCGCAGAGTTTCAGGTTTCGAAGTTATTTCACTGAAAATCAAATCTCTGTTCGGGAAGCGCCCACACATTTTTTGGGCCCCGCATATGCAAAGTAACAAGCTGTTTATCATGTGACGTCCATCAGGGGAACGCGCTCTCTGCGAGCGAGCTTGCCTTGATGTATAATAGCCACGAAATAACGAACCAATCATTTAAAAAAAGATCTGTCGGGGCAAGTCAACCAACAAGACTTCGAGCTCCATTTTTCATCAGCTATTATGGCATATATGGCCTGGCCTCTAATCATCTGGGAGCTGATTCAGGATCAGAGATTTCCCAATGACTGACTTCAGATCTTAACTTTTGATGAGCAAAATGCCCAGCACGTATAAACGAAATTATTGGCCGCCAGGTTTCAGCCAGAAGCGCAAGACGAGCGACAACCGCTGCAGCGCAGCGGCCACACCAAGCGCCGAATTCAAAATCAGCGAAATATGAGATACTATTTGGAAAGCAATTATTGGTAAGTAATGCATATTTAAGCTAAAGTGTAGAAGTTTTACGTAATTTTAAGTAATGTTATGATAACATGACTGAAAGCATGCCTTTTCTGAAAATGTTATGCTTTTTACTGTGTTTGTGATTGTATCCTTGCATTCCACAGCCGCGAGTGCGGCGGCGCGGCGGGCAGCCGATCGCCATGGGTCCAGTCCCGTAGCTCGCCCGGCTGCGCTCATTAGACCCGGCCGATGCAGGGTCAAGCTTCCCTGCCCCTCGGTGTTTGAGAACAAGACTCGACAATTGGGCCCCAATTTATACACACTCACGCGCCAGAATGGTCCGGTAAATCTTGAGCGCTCGTGGAATTTTTCTTTGAACAATTCTGTAATTTTTAAGATTTGAACGATCGACTCAGATAAATTATCACATTATTGCGAAATGCTACCTCGCAGCGCGTCAGATTACGCCGGAGCCATTCTGGTTTGTGTATATATATTTTGGCGATGTCGCGATCTTGTCCAACACTGCACCGAAGTGGCAGGAAGTTGACCCTGCATCGGCCGGGAGCTACGGGACTTGACCCCAGGCCCTGTCGATCGGCTGCGCCGCGCCGCGCCGCCAAGCCAGAACATACTCGCATGGCACTCGCGCGTGCAATGCAAGGATACAATCACCAACAAAGTAAAAAGCATATACATTTTTCATTAAAATGCATGTTCAGTATGTATCATAACATACTTCAAATTATGTAAAACTATGCTACACTTTAGCTTGAATATGCATACTTACGGCTAATAGTTGTTTCCAAATAGTCTTCTCAGTTCCGTACTTTTCATGTCGGGCTGGTGTGGCCCTGCAGCGTGTTGTCGCTCGTCGCTTGAGCTACTGGCTGAAACCCTGGCAGCAAAATTTCGTTTTAGATGCGGCTGAGCTTATTTGTACGATCAGATCCGAGTTCAGTCATGGAAATCTCTGGTCCTGAAATCCCTGCCAGATGATTTAAGAGACAGCCATATATGCCATAATAATGATTAAAAAGTGACCTCGAAGTTTGTGTTTTACTGGCCGACAGATCCTTTTAACTGTTCGTATTGCGTGTAGCTATTTATGCACAGTCCAGCTGCGCTCGCAGAGAGCGGCGTCCCCCTAATCGACGTCCGGAGGTCACGTGATCCGCAATGCACGTCTTGCAGCAATTTTTTTGGTGGGCGGGGCGAAACTTGGCATGAAATAATGAATTTTTTATTGCTTAAGTGCAGTATTCGTTTGATATTAGATGATTTTTCAGACGTACTTTCGATAGAATGGTATTCCAAAACACAAATCAACTATCAAATTAAACCTCAAATTTCATGAGTAATGTCCTGACACCTTTAAAGTGCTAAACTATGGACGCTATACCCATTTTTTGTAATATATTAAATTCCATCCTACCTTTAGACAAAAGGTTGTTTTTGCCAAACCCTCGTCCGCAGCATAAACCAATAGTAATAATCGTCGGCAAGCTGGCATTTTCCGTATTGAAATTGTATTGTATAATTATAATCAGATGAAGAAATAAGGCTCACATCAGGCTTAGGAACGAGAAAAGCATTCATAAAGTTTGCCATGAATGTGCACGCTAAAAAGGTGCAAACTTGTACAACCATAATGAGTGGGGCCGAGTGCTCACCCGTGAAAGGTGCAGACATTTTCTGCCCTATTTCCGTCAAAGTTGCAGCGTTGTGCGCAGACTTTATGTTTTTAAGTTAGTTACCAGCTGGGGCCTCATTCAAGTAGAGCTGGGAGTTTATTGATTGCTTTGGCAATTATTCTGTATTTTGGGGCCACTATGGTTTTCCTTTTCTTATTCAGCAGTGCTTTTTCATGAAATTGTAATGCGGCCATTTTGAATGATTTGCGTTATATTTTATATCATCATTAGTCATTAAAATGTTTGAATTTAGATGCATTTTTCTTTTTTCTCTGTTTTTAAATATCTATTTTTTTTTTATTAAAGCGCGTAGAGACCGTCTGCCAAGGGTACCTATTATGCACTATCTCAGACCGATATTATTATTAGTATCATTACTATATGGCAACATGTTATAATTAAGTCGCGAATGAGCAACCCGAGTCCGCCTTCTAAATAGGAAGACTTTGACGGCCATGTGTCCGCGCTCCAAATAAATAAAATGAATAAATGAATAAATGAATAGATAAATGAATAAATAAATAAATAAACAAATAAATAAATAAATAAATAAAATAAATAAGTGAATAAATAAATAAATAAATGAATACTATAAATAAAAAAGTGAATAAAGTGAATAAATAATAACATAAATAAATAAAGTCAAATAAATAACAAGATGTCCATTGTCAAAGAACTGCTTCAATAAAGAGACTCTTAAGATGCGCAGTGAAGTTCCCTTAGAGCTCTTCGTATACGCAGTTGCGAAATTTTGGGCTGTGGGGCCGTCATCGACAACATCATTGATCTTCCCCCAAAGTTGCTGTACTGCATGTTGGCTGACACTTCATGTAGTGAGTTTTTGAATGACGGTAATTAACTTATAATTATTTTTACGCGTTAATGTTTTCTCATTACTTAGTTTTTGGATCCAATCTACTTTTAAACATACGGCTGATATGGTTTTGATTGCTCAACAGCAACCTTCCACCGGTTTCTCGGTAAACCAGGAAAGGATTGGCAAAGTCTTTGCCTTCCCAGCATAACTGCCTCACGTTATTCTACGAACGACTAAGTTGCACTTTTCTATTGAATGCAGAATATATTTCGCCGCAGTGTATTACAAAGATTTCAATTGAAAAGCTTTGTGAGTTATACAACCGTAGAAGTAGATTGTGTTCAGAATTACAAATGGGCAAAAAAAAAAAATTGTCCACAAATATATTACCTAGTTTAATAACATGAATGACGTGTGACTGTAAAACTAGGCAAATTAACCTCACGCACTGTGTTAACCTACGGCTATGTGTTTAGAGTCTGGTGAAGAGAAATGTCAAGGAACTCGATACGACGACGAACATAGGCTAAAGCTTTCGAACTACTAAATAATTCATAAACATGTTAATATGGGTCGGTAATAAAACGAATCACAACCCAGACCAAAAAAGTATACGGTGTTTGTGACTTGAACTACAGATGTCTGTGTAATTTTTCTAAAATATGACGTGTAACCCATTCATTTGTGTAGTGACATGCACGCCGTAAAGAAATAACAATAGGGATCATCGATTCGCTTGTATCTAAACTGAAACAGGGTAAAAAGGGCTGTAGCTGTAGGCAGTCCACACTAAACTGAATTAAGAAATGCACATAAATATACACACACTCATCTAGGAGGTATATTGTCAAATGCGGCCATTGAAGAAGCAATATAATTTATTGGCCAAAAGTGGGCACGTTTTTACATAGGCTGAGTACTTTTTTTTTGAATGTAATTTCTTTGATTTGTAGCGCTGACATAAAAAAATGGTGAGATTCCCATTGCGTCCTGATTTCAAATTATGATGCGTGGACGCATGACGTCTTCTCTTATGGTATTTTATGTTTACATCACGACATGGACGCAAGCATATAATTATTTGTGTTATTTCATAATAGAGTTGGTATATGCTTGTGTGTGTGGTGTGTGTGTGTGTGTGTGGTGTGTGTGTGTGGTGTGTTGTTTGTGTGTGGATGTTTTTGTGAGTGTGCGTGTGTGCGTGTGCACTGTTGTTTGTGCCTTATGTGTGTTTTGTGTGGGGTATGGTGATGTTTGTGGTGTTTTGTGGTGTGCTTGTGGTTGTGGATGTTTTGTGTGAGTGTGTGTGTGTGTGCGCGGCGCGCGTGTGTGTGTGTGGATGTTTGTGTGACAGTGTGTGTGTGTGCGTGTGCGTGTGTGTGTGTTGTGTGTGTCTTTGTGTGTGTGTTGTGTGTCTGTGTGTGATGTTGTGTTTGTGTTGGTGTGTGTGTGTGTGTGTGTGTGTGTGTGTGTGTGTGTGTGTGTGTGTGTGTGGTGTGTGTGTGTGTGTGTGTGTTTTCTGGATGGGTGTCTGGGTGGTGTGGAGTACCTGTGGCAAGTATGTCGTGATTTACAAACGCCATTTTTCATTTCTGATTCATCAGCATCAATGAACTGCAAAATAATAACGAGGTATCAAGTACTACGACTAGCTACGACCTAACGCGCAACGACTGCTACTGACAATCGATTAGCGGCCAAGCAACGACTACCAGCAATTACCACAAACTACTATTTTGTGCTGCTACTAGCCTACTACTCGCTTCTACTACTGACTACTACTAACTACTACTACTACTACTACTACTACTACTACTTCTAGCGCACTGTTGATCGACAATGGTGATGATGATGATCATGGGTAGTAGTAGTAGTAGTAGTAGTAGTAGTCGTGATAATAATAATATAATAATATAATAATAATAATAACTAATAATAATAATAATAACACTCACACAAACATCCACAGCACAAACACACACATACATACACATAGCACCAAACACAATCCACGCGCGACACAAACCCCACACAGCACACCAACACACACACCACTTACTCCACACACAGCACACACACACACACACACACACACACAATCAACACAGACACACACACACACAAGACACCACGGCACACACACACACCACAGCCGACACACGACAAGCAAATATAAGCAATTCTATTATGAATACACACATATATGCTTGGTGCATTCCTGATGTAAAACATCAAATAGCGCATAGAGAAGACGATTTACGTCATGGTCCACGCATGCAAATATTGAAATGACAGGACGAATGAAATCTCAATAATTTTTTTATTTTATGTCAGGTACAAATTCAAAAGAAATTACAGTTCCGAAAAAAGTACTGAAGCGCTATCTAAAAACGGGCAGCTTTTGGGCCATAAATTATATTGCTTTCTTCAATGGCGCGCATTTTTGACAAGCATACCGTCCTGTTAGAAAATTCCTTTTCCAACAAATATATCATGATATTCCTACTCTAATTTTGGAAATGTACTTAGATAAACAGTACGCTCTTTCTTATATTGTAATTTTCGATAAGTATTTATACGGTATAATCAAATATATTTGACAAATTTTTCTATACGTAAAATGTACGTATTGTGTATTTAACTTTCTTTAAATAGAGTGATTTCAAGATTGTTATAAAAGTACTTATTAAACACATTAAACTATAGACTATGTATTTTAAGTTTTCAATGTGGTTACCAAGTACAGCATAATGCTTTATTAAACAGTAGGCTTTTGAAATCGTTTGAGTATTAAAGTAGACATCCGCCCGAAAGTAAACAGAATAAAAAACAAACACTTCTCAAGTATTTAAAACAACGTGTCATTTATTTCCTGCTCTTTTTGTTGTTGCCTTGTCGCCTGTACCGTTGCGTTTTTGATTATCTGAAGTATCATTCCATCACAGACACTCCAAAAAGTTTAAACAAACGGGGAGTTAATTCTTAACGGCATGAACTAAGTATCACCACACACCCATCATAAATCATCATTATCTCAAGGTCAGCCACAGCCGCGAGCAGTACCCTCCCGACATCATCATCATCATCATATTATTAGCCACCAGTATCATTTTTTCGCGGCATCAACATTATGCATCACCATAAATATTAATATAATGACGCATCATCACCAATCCAATTATTATTATGCATCATTCAATCACCACCGTCAGTAATCATCCATCTGGCAATCATCATATCCCATCATCACCATCATCATCATCACCGCACCACCACCATCATCATGCATTATCATCATCAAATCACATTGTTTTCTGAAAAGTACTCGCCTTTCACTTTACACCGTCCAACAATGTGATAACACAAATAGTTTGCGCGTGCTACCCGTGGAAGACAGTTCGTCTATGTGTAATGATACACTGTCTTGTCGAGCTCAGAAGTGATGAAATGTTCAGATTTCTTGCAGTACTCATATGCGCTTTTTAACCTAATAAAGGAAGTCGCACATATTAAAAAGAACAACTCTTCTTTCTATGAAAGGAGACTCTCAAAACGAAGCGCGCTAATGCTTCTCTTAATCTTTATATCGTATCCGAGGTCGTGGGGATATTTACCATTAAAATGAGAAGTTTTTACATTCAAAGATCGTTTATCACATTATTCGTGAGGGATTACACAAGAAAAGTGCACGATATTCCTAATGACCTCATGGCATTGCATGGTCAATTATCTTTAATACGCAGTGAGTGGGTACTCCTATGCGCTACTTGAAGTCTTTTTGGTTGAATCACGGTTTTTTTTTTTTTTTTTTTTAGCCAGTGCAATTCATTAAATGTGAATAATAAAGAATGTGTTGTGTTATTTTACTAAACGTTAATGCCTTTGAACATTTACTTTTTGGCGTGTGTTTTCGTTTTCATTGTTGTTTGCTTTTAGAGGTTCTGCATGTTTATATTTATACTTTTAAAGGTTAAATATACATAAGTGCTCGTATTAGTTTTTGCTAATATATTATTGTTAGCGGCACTGGATGAAAAAAAAGAGATATACATGCCATAACACCACTTGTTTTATTTTGTTTTATAGGGCTATTGAACACACAGTCCAACTGTTTACGGATACATTCCACCTATTTTAAGGCCATTTGATTTAATATAGTTACGTGTTTGACTTAACCTCGTTTGTTCAAAAAAAACCAAAGTTTAATCATATCACTCGATGTGCAATAAACAAATATAATACGCATGAAATATAACTTTGCAATAAATCTACCATACTTTTTTTTCTGGGGGGGGCAAAATCCATACTCGTACTAATCTTTTTATTTTATTTCGTTGTTCAAAACGTAATTTATTAAAATGGGCAGTCCCCCCCAAATAAATATTTGCGTTAATACATTTTCCTACCTATGTATATTGTATAAATCTTTGCTTAATTGCCGATCCCGACGTTTTTACCTTGGAATATACATATTTGACAGTGATTGGGCATTAATCTGTGCACATGTGTATACAATTACGTAAAATCTATGATATTGTTAATGTCCAATACATACAAACATACAATGCATCGATAACTTTTATACTAAGCACACTAATCAAACTAAGTGTCTTGTTTCTTATACATTAATTAAAGCTAGAAGTTAGTAATTTTGTAAGAGTAGGGTGCAATAATTCATGCTTCATATTTTTTATCTGATAATGCAAAACTAACGCAAGGCGATAATATATGTTTATGTGGCTTAGTAATTTTTTGTAGCATTATGGTGCGGTAGCTTCAGGCGGCTTCACATTGTTATTTAAAAACATAAAATAACCTATCTGATCATTAGAATGCAAATCTCAGAGTATAAAAACTAAAGAAAACTCAAATACATCAGTAATAAATCAGTTTATTGTAAAGTAATACCTTACTACCGACTGTACTCTCCCTGACTGCATGGCTTACTCGCATGTCTGCGAATCTTCAAGTGCAAAAAAATATTGTAGGTCGACCTTGCTAGTCAGATTTTTTCAGTCAAAAATACTGTCCGACAATCACCGTGAATAATACACAATTATCAAGAACTGGGTTACACAAAATGTGTATAAAATTTGAAATGAAATAGATAGCTACATGTATAGATGCTGAGCTATTGCAGGCAATATAAATGATCAGTACTTAATTACAAACAACAATAAACAGGATGATTCCGCTGTATTATAACAATTTAGATTAATGGTGAGGTAACTTCACGCTTGCACCTTGTTTATTTGAAAAACATAAATGACCTATCTGATGCAATTAGAATCAAATCTAGAGTAAAAACTAAAAGATAAAATCAATACATCAAGTAATTAAATCAGTTTAATTGTAAAGTAATAATTATTAAACACTTTATCTCCCTGCCCTTGCATAGTTATCCCATGTCTGCGAATCTTCAGTGCAAAGACTATTGTATGGTCGACCCTTGATAGTCAGATTTTTTCAAGTAAATTTTATATACTGTCGACAATCACCGTGAATAATACACGATAATCAAGAACTGGTTACACAAATGTGTAAAAATTTTGAATGAAATAGTATAGCTTACATGTATAGATTCCTGAGCATTGCCGGCAATATACAATGAATAGTACTTAATTAGCAAACAAAAATAAGCAGGATGATTTCCGCTGTATTATAACAAATCTAGATGTTTCAACACTCTAATTGTATTTCATTTGTATCTTATGCAACTGGTTCGTGTGTAACCCAGTAATTGCTTGGGCAGTGTTTTTAATAAAGGCAAGTCTGTATGCATTTAAATGATTTACTCATAGCGATATAGATATTTCCATTGTTGAATATACTCTTTAGAATTTCACCAGTAAATTTTAATTAGAAAAAAAGAGAAGTAGTTGCCATTGAAGCCAGGCAGTAGGAGTGGATCACAGTTGTAGAATAAGAGATATACGAAAATGATTAGTCACAATGATAGTCGTTTACCACGTAATGCTAGCAAGTAAGAATGACGAAGTAAAAATAAAACATGTGATTATAGTTGGAATCTTTTACATTAATAAGGTCGTAAGTCAGGAAATAGTATTGGTTTCTGTTCATGTCTGTTTCATTTGCAGGCCCTTTATTTTGGTTAAACTTTATAAGACTCATATACCTGCTGTACTAAATTCATTGCTCAAGATAACTAAAAAAAACCAAATACAACTAACTTGTCCTCTAATTCCTAAACACGTGTCTTTTTCTTGGCTTGGTATGTGTGTGCTTGGGGGGGGGGTGGAAACTACATGGGCGCGTTCTTGTATAGCTTGAATGATAACAGTGGCCATTCCTAATTACATCCATAGTCATCGAGCCTGATTGTACTGATTGTACCCCACCAACAGCTTTGCATATCGTCACCGGAGTATCCTCAAAAGACGTCAACTGCATCGTCACTCTCATCTCTTCGTTGATATCGTAAATACTGATACAAAACGCCGAAA
This sequence comes from Eucidaris tribuloides, assembly GCA_001188425.1. Taxonomy (NCBI): domain Eukaryota; kingdom Metazoa; phylum Echinodermata; class Echinoidea; order Cidaroida; family Cidaridae; genus Eucidaris; species Eucidaris tribuloides. Next base: position 107,235 of record JZLH01S0104439.1, read on the forward strand.
TTGTTCCCTTTCCTTGTCCGCCTGCAATTCATCTGAATAAAAACTAATATAATTCTGTTTGTGCTTATTCTGCATTTGAGGCTTCAATTCGATTTCACAGAATTCCTATACAAGTTTAACCACTATGTCATCAAATGTCAAAAGAAATGCTGAAAGGAAATAAAAAAACATATATATATATATATAGTATATATATATATATATATATATATATGGAAGCAGCTCGTTTCTAAAAAGTTGACTAGATGCCATGCTTTTGATGAAAATTGAGTATTGATATCACATGATTACTCAGGGTAGATACCTGTCCTTTGAGCAATATAGTTTCAACACTTTAAAACAACTTGTGAAAGGCAACGTGAGAAATAATGCACTTTCTAATATCACTTTCCATAGGCGCCTGTACATAAATCCGTAAACAATGCCTTTTTCTCTGATAGTAACATATATGGATGTAGTTCTTTTGGAAATAAACTGCTTCATATCATAGATATATATGAAGAGCTTTATTTCGCAAAAGGAACTCCATCCATATGTTCCTTTTGGACAATAAACTCTTGCATATATATATATATATATAATCTATCTATATATATATATAGTATATATATATATTATATATATCATATATACATATATATATATATATATATATATTATATATATATAATATATATATATATATATATATATATATATATATAGTATAATATATACCTATATATATATACATATATATATATATATATATATATAGGGCGAAAATTCAGGAGACAATAATGACAACGTAGACGTAGCTTTGCCGTTGGCCACTTTTAATTAGCAAGGCTTTCGGCCATCATAGGCCTTGCCATCACGGCCTAACAATTCAAAGACCCAAGACAAAACGAAACAAAATGGCAAACTAACACCATGATAACTTAAGGTTTATTATTATGTTAAAAGAGATCTAGCTGACAACCATAAAACCGGTTTAATACCTGAAGATGATGAGAGCATATAGGGTCTTTACGCATGGTGTGTTAACTTGCGCGTCCAGTCATTGGTTTGGAGTTATGGATAGGCTCTGTAATTTGAGGATAATTATCGTATGATTGCATTAATTAATAAGTTAGCATAATTATACATGTACAAATAATAACATAAAATATGCACGTCATCAGACTGTTAGCATGTAACTGTGATTTCATATTGAATTGAATTGATTTATTTACGCACCTTTCATTAAAAACAACATTACAAATATACGATTATATATACACATGCATCAATTTACAAAATGACGAGAAAAAAAAAACCAGACATATTGTAAGGCAAGAAACAATATTACACATATTAACAAAAAATCACACAAGCGTAAGAAGTGAAAAGTTGGGAGGACCATTTAAAAAGTTTCGGTGAAACTTACGAAATAAATGGATCGCAGAAAAAAAGTTTCTTATTGGTGAAAAATTATTTTTTGGTTTGAATTACTTACATCACAAAACATTAAAATGGGGGGGGGCGGGAGGGGGAAACATTATATTTGTTGTTAGTAAGAAATGTTTAGCCTGGATTTGAACGCTATTAAGTGTTTTGCATGCCTTAAATTTCATTTGCTAATTTTGTTCCAAAGTAGTGGAACGCTTTGTAAAGTATAAACAGATTTGTGAAAAAGAAGTGTGAGCGGCAAATTTTAGCTCGTATATCTGATGAGGACTGGTGTCGTGTTCGTGAACACTCTTATTACGTTGGAATAAATGATCAAAAATTGAAGGTTAACAGATTATTATTGAATGAATACATAAAAATTCCTAATTGATATTCATGAGTAGATCAATAGGTAAAAGTTTTTAGTCTTACAAATACTGGAGTGGCTGTGGGCTGCGAAATGGTTTACTGCATATAATTCGACACGCTTTCTGTTGTATGATCCATAAGGTCGAGTAAATATTTGATTGCAGCTGCACCCCAAAATAATATTATTATAGGAGCAAATGCGATAAAATCCATAGAATTATAAAGAGTAAGTAATATTTTTGCAGGTAAAAAATTCCTTAAGCTTCGCTCATAACTCAATACATTTTAGAGGTTTTGGGCATAACACATCACAAACCATGACTTTTCCACTTTTGCCGGTTGTGCATCAGATACTGATTCCAAGAAACTGGTAGGCTAAGTTACACGACTATTTGATTTACATCATAAAAACTTTTAAATTTGATATATCTACATTTGTAGCGACTAAAACGCATTAAATGTGTTTTATGCATTAGTTCAATTCGTAATTTTATTAGGCCATTTATCCAGCTCATTGACGCTTGTTTGCAGTTCAGAGTTAAGTATCGCGACCAAGCACTCCACATTCTGTGGTAAAAAATATGTTGGTATCATCGCAAACAACAGATAATTTAAACGGGGGACGACGCAACACAAACTATTAATGTAGATCAGGAAAACGAAGGGGTCCCAAGAATAGACCCTTGTGGTACGCCCACAAGTTTACAGTCTGTAAAGCAGGAATTATGCAGTTAAAAGGGCTGTAAATTGTTTGCGGTCGGATAAATAATGACGAATAAATTTAAAGCAATGCCTCGGATGTCCATAGAAGTTCAATTTAGCAAGAAGTATTGTCATGGTTAATAGAGTGCAAACCGCTTTTGAAAAATCCCCAAAGATATTTCCAACAGTAATTTCTTTATTTTCAAAAGCTTGTGTTATATGTAACAAAAATATCTAACAGGGCGTGTGATGTGGAGTGCTTGGCTCGGAAACCAAATTGCTTGTTGGCAAAGGATATTATGATTGTCCAGAAAAATTTTTGAAGTCTACTATAAATGCAAGTTTTAAATATTTCAAGTGATTCCTCGCGTTAAAAGGTCATCATATAAGCCCATCATTAGGTGCCATATTGTAGCCTATTTCAAGCCACATTGACACAACTTTCTCTATCTACACCTCTTGGAAACAGCAGAGTCCATTTTGAGAAGAGTTACGACAACCCGCAAGTTCAACGCCATTTTATTTCTGCTATTACGTAACATTTATATTTAATTACAATGGGAAACTAACGTCATGTTGTTTCTACTACAGTGGAAAAGTTCATCACTTAAAACCTCCATTTTTAATAGTGATTAATAATGGTAAAGGAAAGGAAATTGTTGAGTATATTTTTGTGTGTATTTGTAACAACCCATTATTTCTTATTGACTACCTGTGTGGGGTCTGATAACCTCAAAGCTAGAGCTCATGTGAGTAACGTGCGGACTGGGCGTGTCCCCAAATTGTCAGTGAACGGGTGAGCAAGAGACTACACACTTTTAAAGGTGCAGACCAATGTCACACTTGGAGCACCTTGAAAAGTGCAATTTTGCACCATTGTTTCTGAATGGTGCAAAGTTGCACCCGAAAGGTGCAAAGTTGCACCATAGAAAATAAAAAAAAGTATTCTTTTTCTTGCAAACTGTGTGTTTTTGTGTGTGAACCGCAAATTACGTTCAATCCGGTGCTATTTATAGTATTCACATTATAATACACTTTATTAATTAATATTTACATATATTTAAAAACTCGTACAAAAATTATGACCTTATCGGGGCTTGAACCTGCGACTTTCCGCATGTGAGACGGACGCTCTACCCACTTGGCCAACACGCTGGTCGTGAAAGTGTGTATTTTCACATAATTTGTGTTAAAGCCGAAGGTGCATTATTTTCATCCTTTAAAGTGCAAACTATGGACCTATAGGCCATTTTTGTAATATATTCAAATTCCATCCATACCTTTTAGACAAAGGTTGTTTTTGACAACCTGAAAGCTTGTTATGAACTCGTCCGACGTAGAAAATAGTATAATCTAGGCAAGCTGCATTTTCCGTATTGAAATTGTATTCATAATTATAATCAGATGGAAGAAATAGCTCACATCAGGCTTAGGAAGAGAAAACATCCATAAATTTGCATAAATGTGCACCTAAAAGGTGCAAACTTACAAACATAATGGAGTGGGGCGAGCGCTCAGCCGTGAAAGGTGCAGAAATTGTTCTGCACCTATTTCCGCAAAGTTGCACGTTGTGCGCACCTTTATTTTTTAGTTAGAACCAGCTAGGCCTCACTCAAGTAGAGCTGGGAGTTATTGATTGCTTTGCAATTATTCTGTATTTTGGGGCCACTATGGTTTCCTTTTCTTATTCACAGTGCTTTTATTTAATGATAATTGTAATGCGAATTTTGAAGATTTGCGTTATATTTTTATCATTATCAATTAGTAATTAAAATGTTTGATTTAGATGCAGCATTTTCTTTTTCCTCTGTTTTAAATATCCTATTTTCTTTTTTATTAAAGCGCGTAGAGACCCTGCCAAGGGTAGCCTATTATGCACTATTTCAGAACGATGATATTATTATTAGTATCATTACTAGTATGCAACATTTATAATTAAGTACGATGAGCACCCGAGTCTTCTAAATAGGAAGAATTTGAACGCCATGTGTCCCCCTCCAAATAAATAAATGAATAAATGAATAGATAAATGAATAAATAAATAAATAAATGAATGAGTAAATAAATAAATAAAAAAGTGAATAAAGTGAATAAATATATACATAAATAAATCAACAAATAAATAAACAAGATGTCCATGTCAAGACTCTTTCAATAAAAGTTGCGTTCACAAAGGCAGTTATTACCGGGTATATCTTTGTCGGGTATAAGTCCGACAAAAATTTCCATTGATCCACCAACGCGTCCACATGTGTCGGTATTAACACTTATGCCCGACAAAACTTATGCCCGACACGTTATAACCGGTAATAGCAGGCAGGAAATGACGTAGTCAAGATGCTATCGGGTCGTAACCTCGGACCCAAATTGCGTGAAATGTGAATTGGTAAACAATGAAGTTGTCTTCGCAAAGAGTAATTGCCCATTTCAGGTCGGAGTTATGTCCGACAACAGTCCACACGTATTTTGTTATTACCGGGTATAACTTATTACCGGACTTATATCTGGTCTTCTTCGGATATAAATCGTCGGGTATAAGTCGCGCTATATCCGATAGAGTTATGCCCGACAATCGTTCATACAGCAACTTTATATCCGACGCTATTACCGACATAAGTTATGCCCGGTCACAAGCAACTTATGTCTGATCGTGTGGACATGGCTAAAGAGACTCTAGGATCCAGTGACGTTCCCTTAGAGCTCTTCGTATACCAGTTCGAAAGTTTCGGCATGTGCCGTCATCGACCACATCATTGATCTTCACCCAAAGTCTGTACTGAATGTTGCTAACACTGCATGCAGTGAGTTTTGAATGACGTAATCGACTTACAAATTATTTTTACCGTTTAATTTTGTTCATTACTTAGTACTCTCGTCACTGCTGAGTAAATCACCCTTTTTTATTTCTCTCTTTTCCCTTGAGCCATGTACCTTGATATTGTTATATATGTTAAAGGTACCACCCTGGACCAACATTATATGACTGGAAAAAATCTGCCGATTATACCTGATTTTTAAGAATTTTTTAAAATTTATTTTTTCATGGATTTAGCGCCTTTTGGAATTAAACATGGATTTAGCACCTTTTGGAATTAAACTGGCACACAAAATTCTACACAACCATTATTGCATCAGCATTTACTTTCACAAATATTCACTGAAGGTGATTAATACTTCCGCCCCAGTTTATTGTTGACTTATTACGATAATATGCTGTTACCATGGCAATGCATTTTCCCCCAAAAAGAAAAAAATCATTGATCCACAAGAGTTTTACCTGATTTATTGCCATAATATGGCGTTACCATGACAGCGCAGTTTCTGATACATGTTAAAAATGTGTATTAAACATCTTAAACCCAAGACCAATGTGTGTACCAAATTCCATGAGCACTGGTCTAAAACTGGTTGAGTAGTTTGAATCGCAATATTTCTACCTGATTTTTTTGCTGCAATATGCCGTTACCATGGCAACACAGTTTCCGATACATGTGAAAAATGTGTCTTACATATATCTTCAACCCAAGACCAATGTGTGCCCCAAATTCCATGAGCACTGGTCTAAAACTGGTGAAGTAGCTTGATCCGCAAGATTTGTACATGATTTTTTTGCAGTAATGTGCCGTTACCATGGCAACATAGTTTACGACACAAGTGAAAAATATCTCTTGTGCATTTTCAACCCAAGACCAATGCGTGCCCCAAATTTCATGACAATTAATCAAAAACTAAAGAAATAGTTCGATCTGCAATATTTGCAACGGACCGACAGACCGACTGCATTATGCTTGGAAACAAAAGCCTAGCCAGAGGTGTGTGTAATATACTGCAGTCTGATTGGTCAATTGGATTTAGCACCTTTTGGAATCAAACTGGTTTGGATTTAGCGCCTTTTGGAATGAAACATGATTTTGCACCTATTTTTTTTTTTCATCTTCCAGCTGAAATTTTTCAATGAGATATAGTGCATATTGTTCCCATGTATGAAATCAATATTTTAAAACAAAAAAATCAGTTTTGATAAAATATGGATTTAGCGCCTTTTGGAATCAAGCTCTTCAAATGCATTTATAGTTTAATAACATCAATGTACGTGTTGATTGAAACTAGACAAATTAAACTCAACACTGTGTTAAATGTGGAAGAGAAAGGTCAAGGAAATCGAACGACGACGACATAGGCTAAAGCTTTCGAACTACTCATAATAATTCATAAACTGTTAATATGGGTCGGTAATAAAACGAATCACAAAAACCAGACCAAAACGTACATGGTGTTTGTGACTAGAACTACAGACGTCTGTTCCTAAAATATAAACGGGTAACCCATTTCATTTGTGTAGTGACATGCACGCCGTAAGAAATAACAATAGGGATCAATCAATTGTTTGTATCTAAACTGAAACAGCGGTAAAAAGGGCTTAGCTGTACATTCCACACTAAACTGAATCAAGAAGTGCACATGATATACACGCACTCACAGGAGGTTTATTGTCAAAATGCGGCCATTGAAGAAGCAATATAATTTATTGGCCAAAAGTGCACGTTTTTAGATAGCTCAGTACCTTTTTCTGGAACTGTAATTTCTTTGAATTTGTACCTGACATAAAAAAAAAAAATTATGAAGATTCCATTCGTCCTGATTTCAATATGATGCGTGGACCATGACGTAAATCGTCTTCTCTTATGGTATTTTATGTTTTACGTCACGAAATGACCAAGAATATATTTGTGTATTTCATAATAGAGTGTGTTGTATGCTTGTGTGTGTGTGTGTGTGATGTGTGTGTGTGTGTGGTGGTGTTTGTGTTGGATGTTTGTGTGAGTGTGTGTGTTTGCGCATTGTGTTTGTGCATGTGTGTTTGTTGTGTTGGATGTTTGTAATGCAGTGAGTGTGTGTTGTGTGTGCGTGTGTGTCGGTGTGTGTGTTTGTGTGATGGAGTGAGTGTGGTGAGTGTGTGTGTGTGTGCTGTGGTGTTGTGTGTGTGTGATGTTTGTGTGGTCTGGATGGGTGTCTGGGTGTGTGGAATTACCTGTGCAAGTAATGTGTTATTAAAACCCCTTTTTCATTTCTGATTCATCACTGTAGTAAGCAAGTAGTAGCAGTAGAGTAGTAGTAAGTATAATTAGTAGTTGTGGTAGTCGTAGTAGTAGTTGTCGTAGTAGTAGTAGTAGTAGTCGTCGTCGTCGTCGTCGTGATAATAATATTAATAATAATAATAATAATAATAATAATAATAATAATAATAATAATAATAATAATAATAATTATAATAATAATAATAATAATAATAATAATAATGATAATATTAATAATAATAATAATAATAATAATAATAATAATAAGAAGAAGAAGAAGAAGAAGAAGAAGAAGAAGAACAAGAAGAAAAAGAAGAAGAAGAAGAAGAAGAAGAATACTGCCAATGATTCATATACAGTCTGTCCCAGAAAAAAGGAAACCGAGATTGTTGAAGATATTTTTATATGTTAATAACAAATATGACACAAAAATCGCACATAGTTGGAAAGCATATTTTCTCTTCTTTAATTTGATACCAGTCAGAGAGATTTTCATTCACGCATGACTGAGCAAAGACAATCAGAAGGGACACGGGTATAAAATCATTTGCACGAGCAAATTTGAAATCCAAACGTTCATGCTTGAATGTATTCTGAGTATTTTCGACATTGAAGGGCATCATTGAAAACTAATCTTATCTTCTTTCATATGATACCACATTTGTGAAAAACAAGCGTTGCATCAGTGAGAAAAGACAATTTGAAATTATGCTTGTTTTCAGAAATGTTCCAAAATGCATTCATTAACCCTGTTTTCTGGAATTGGCAGCCAGCAACCAAGAAATTAACTTGCGAACATGATTGGAGCCTATTGTTGTGTCCCGAGCAAGGTATTATGTGAAGTCAGCCGTGCGTGAACCTTAATTCTTCTGCTCGCTTCCTGTTCTCAAAATTTATTCATTTTAAAAATCACGCTAAAACAGGCATGTTTTAATTTTACTTGTTCTCCGGCTTACATCAATTCATTTTTTTACGCCTGGGGTGTCATATAAAAGAGAAAATTCTGAATTTTTATGTCATACATTTATTTTTTAAAAACAATTGCATTTACTACCATGAAAATGGACTGAAAGATGGAATATGCGCGTGCAAATGAAATTTTGGTAGCACCAATATCCATTGTTTTAGTTCAATTATGCGTGAACGATCAATAATAAGTAATGTATCAAATAAAAGAAGAGGAACAGAGCTTTACAATCATACCTAATTCATTGAAGAAAGTATTCATTATGATAGAATATTTTTGTCATGAAATCCGGTTTCCTTTTTTCTGGGACACACTGTATTATAATTAAATTCTGAATGTCGTGCTTCAATTTACCACGAGACAACCGTCCTGGCTAGGATCTGCGTCAAATAATATATAAAGGATCTTCAAGATATGAGAGTCATATTATTTGGAAATCTGCCGTTAGGTAAACGATTCTAGTAGCGGGTTATAACTTCACCGACTACTTGTTGAATCCAACTGTAACAAGAAAGACTGCGTGGAACATTACAAACTTTATTGGTGTGAATTTTTAATCTGGCGAGCTTTGTTCAGCAAGTCTATAGTTTAACTGGACGTTACACAAATTTATAAAGCGTCATTCGATCCATTATTCAATTTAAATTAATTATGAGCTTTGTTTTTACGAAAACTGTTAACCTATACATCATGTATGCATTTGACTTAACAATGAAATACTCGGGTACAAATGCATTTATCCCCCCCCCCCTCCCTTCACTGCAATTTTTAAGCAGCTGTTCTACGAGGACAGAACCTCCATGTTCCAGACTAAACGTTCTGTAACCGAAGAGGGCGTACTATCACCGGAGTGTTGAATTTTAAACATGTATGCATTTACTGGTCAGTACTTCGGGACTTCATTGAGTAAGAATTGAATGACTCGAGACCGCTTTGCTACTTTATTTACACCTGTATGTTTATTTTTTTTCCATTTGTTCCTTGATTTGAATCAGTATTCACCCCCCCCCCACCACCACCACCACAAATACATGTACTCAATCAACTATCGAATAGATTCGACAGGACAATCAGAAAATTTCCGTATATCCTAATGCAAATATAAAGTTTTATCGAAATTCAGTTGTATTTGTCAGTCTAACAGTCATGTAAAATTGGAAAATTATGCTGCCACTCGCAAGGTATGCATGGATAAAAATCACGTAGTCTAGAAGTCTTGCCAAGTAGTCAAAATTTACGACACAGTAGTTTGTGGGAGGAAAGGAACAAGAACAGGTTAAGATCAAGCTGGGTATTTGAAGATTTTCAATCTTTAAAGCACTAAATGATACATTTTAGACCTTATCAAAGTCACTAAAAGCATGGAAAATTATGTTGTTCTTTTTTTTGTTAACAGAGGATATTGTTAGCCTGTGGCTTTAATGGTTAGAAAATTCATTTTCCAACAAATCATATCATGATATTCCTACTCAAATCTTGGATGTATTTCGATAAACAGTACGTCTTCTTATATTGTATTTTCGATAAGTATTGTATATCAATATATTTGACAAATTTTCTGTACGAAAAGTATGTATTGTGTATTTAACCTTTTTTATATAAGGTGTGATTTCAAGAATGTATAAAATTACTTATTAAACACATTAAACGATAACTATACAATTATTTTAACAAACGCAAATAAAATGCATTAATTTTTATTTCTTACTAGAAAAAATATAAACTGAAGAGAACAAACTTACTTATTTACCAAGATGATGCAGCCCCCTTTAATTTCTTTAGCATCATCGACAAAATGTCATTGATTTTTGTTTTAATGATTAGAACATTCTTTTTCCAACAAAATTATATCATGATTACTGATTGAAAGGTCAACCTTGAAAAGTTAAAAACTCGGTTACACCACTCCCAGTTTCATTATGAAGCTTTTGCATCATTGTTTAATGAATAAATAAAATAGTATTGAACTCTCAAGTTAGCTGGCGTGTCGTGAATTAGTTAATCTACTTGCTTCTATGTTGTGTTATTTTAACAAAGAAATGGAAAGAAACATCACTTAAAAAATGTACATACAAATTGAAATGAGACAAACTCACAAAGGGAGATAAGCAGACAGACACATAGACGTATATACAAACATACTCGTACCTACACTCGGGTCAGAAATTCTGGGCGCACTTACAGAAATATTGGTAAAAAAATAGTGAGCTGTCGATATGATTTCACTCCAACATATGTTAAACTTCCGAGTTTTCTCTTTCAGTGAGCCATAAATGCGCGTGGACCCGAACAAAACAAATATCTGAAAATACGCGCAGAACAGGACCTTCCAAAAAAACGCGTGGTACCGCGCCATAGACAAACTCATTTGCATACGTAATTGGGTCGACGT
>JZLH01S0104439.1:127346-140400 GCA_001188425.1 Eucidaris tribuloides
GTGTAGGTCTGCGTGCTGTGCGTGTCGTCCAACGTCTCATGGCCCTTCCTTTATATGCTTACATCACCCTCCTCCTCATCTGAGACTGTTGTTGTGTCGTGTCGTGTGTGTGTGTTGGCGTGTGTGTGTGTTCGCTGTGTGTCGTTGTTTGGTTTCGTACTGTGTGTGTGTGTATGTTGTGTGCGCTGTGACTTGTGTTTGTGTGTGTGTGTGTGTGTGTGTGATGTGTGTGTGTGTGTGTGTGTGTGTCGCGCGCGCGCTACCTGTTCTTTTGTAGCCGATGTGAAATCGCACATGCGTATTTCTACGCAATATGCTCAAATGCGATTCAAAACAAAATTGTTATAATTATCCTGGAGAACTGGTGATCCATTAGCGAGGTAGCGACATTGTGTCCAGTATAGGCCCATTATTCCTAGCAATTGGTTCTACAAATTAATATCATCAAAGTGGATCTTACCTTGTTGTCATACTTTAATTTAAAAGTATCAAACCAACCTATAGTGATTAAGAAGGGTTAAAGTGTGAGGCAAATCACACTTAAAGGTCCCTTTATGTTCGTTCGATAAAATCAATGTTGAATGAAAGCAAACAAGGCGGATGAATCTCCTCTCCAGCCTGACGTCAATGTCATGTATTTGATTTTGTTTCCAGATATACCAATCAATAAAATATCAAATAAAGTTGTTTAACAATTGATTTGAAGTCTAGATCCTCCTCTCCATCACTCCCTTATAGATTACACGCATCAACTATAACAACAACAAAAAGAATGCTTTGATTAATAAACCTTTAAACATTTCTTAGCTGTCAAAAGTCCCACCTAACAGTCATTTGATATCCATAACATCAGTAAAAATAACAAAATTGTATACCTTTTGACACATTAAAAAAAAACTCACCTTGGACTTATTATTCTCCCATTTACTATCTATTTGAAATAAACGAGCACTTATCCGGCTGCCTTATTGATCTCGGTATAGCTTTAGGCAACACTTTATAGTTGTCAGTTGAATTGGACGTGTAAATGATCTAATTTTGTTAAAAGATTTCATCTGGAGAATTAATACAGAAACGCTCAATTCCAGACAGATCGATTAGGAGCTATTCAAATGTATAAAATCAACTTTGCAATTGCACGACGACAAGTGATATAGGACGATTGAATAAAAGTAACCCAATAATGACAGTAAATATCGGTCGGCTTCCGAACACAATTACATCTTTATTACTAAATGGGGCGGAGCTTATTTTTTGAGATAATGAAAACCTCAGATTACATGGCATAAATATGACTGACAAATCCACCATAGACATTTTAACAGAGAAGTGATACGGAGAGGAGTTGACACACCGACCACTACAATGCAAAGGTAAGTGATTTCCATTCGCATTTAAAGTCGAGCTAACATCATTATAAATCTAAAAGTTTTGGGGAAAAATGATTTAATTTCCCGAATTTGCAGGTTTCTATCGGCATGATATTACTCACTCACATACTTTTATTACCCGATTTAAAACATTAAACACTAGTCTAAAAGTCATGATTTTTTTTTTTATTTTGCCCCGTTTTTTAAATGTATTTCATATTTCATGAATTGGGGGGTGGTCTGGAAAATCAAACCAAACCAACCAGAGTTAAATTAATTTGTCGCTTTCAGGAAAAACATATTTGATGAATTTATTACGTTGTGGATTACCAAGTCTCGAGTTATTTCCAATGCTTTTATGTACTCTACATTTGTAATTGTATTTTACCCTGAGACATATTGCTGCAAAATAAATGTAACGTCGAAAAGGGTTTCATTTAGCCTGTTTCAAAAGTAAATGGGATACTCGTATATTTATGAAATCAATTAATTGTACAGGAAAGACAGGGATTTTCCCCATCCCATGACATTTTCTTTGCACCTATTGCATACACAAGCCTTAACCCAAACCCTAACCCTATCCCAATCCTACCCTAACCCTAACCTTAGCAGTAATCCTAACACTTTATCTACCCCATTCTGAACTAGAAACACCATCGTAATCATAACACCCAAACTTTTTTTGTCTTTCGAGATAATACCGGAGCAAAGGTAGGATCACATTAAAAAAAATAGTTTTGCAATTTTCTCCTATAATGATGTATTTCCTTGAAATAATGTTGAATAGGAGTATAATAATCACTCTGCCTTGGGTTTTGTCATAATAATTATTCATTTTCCTTATGCTCCTCGGAATGTACAATTTTGGGACCAGAATGAAGTATGTTTAGTATGTTTTTATAGAACGCCTTATAATTCCTCTTCTTGTTGGCCTGTATGAAATGTAATTTAAGTTGTGATTTTTTATATAAAACAAACTATTATTTGTGTACCATGATTGAATGGGTTAAAACCAAAATAAATTCATGAAAAACTGGATTTAACACGTTTCAAAACAAAGAACTTTATTATCAACATTGCAGAAATTATTTCAGTTGATTCACGTACGGTGAGATTTATTATCAGATGTATTCATAAATCTATAAAAAGACAAAACACTTATAAACATCTGAAATTATGTAGTAATACACCATCAACAACAAACATGTGAGCAAAACTTTATAAAGATAATAATAATAATAACAACAGCAACAATACTACTACTACTAATAACAGTAATTTGTTTTTGCTTTATAATTCGTCAATTTTTTAAGAAACTATTGTTTGATGCAGTCCTTCATACAGAAATGACAACAGATTTATCTTATTTTTGTAGAATTTGTTTGCCGATACAGCCCGTACAGTCCATAGCAACAATTTTCTCACTCCTCATTCAAACAAATAAACATCAGTTGTTATGTGCTTAGTCTTCTTATTTTACTTCATGTACATGCATTCAATTTCATTCACTTTATTACGTTTGTTGCAGAAATTGCAACAAGGCGTGAATTGAGAATTACCCTAACGCTTATGTCTCACCTCTTAACATGTAAAACAGCTAACGTCACTCGCAGAGTTTGTTAAAGTTGGCTATTAAAAATGTTCATTATAATCTTTTAAAGGCAAGATTTTCTCTGATATACACTGAAACCCCTTTTAATAGATAATACATTACAGGGAATTGGTTCTTCCCTAGTAACGGTTGTCTCACTTCGCCTGTTACATAAACAAACAACTATACAATAGTTGCTAAGCGCTGAAGTACATAAATGCATAATTTATATATTAATTTATTTAATGACTTTGTGCATACGATTGAATTGTCCGTGTATGTGAACGGAGAACACTTAAAGATTGTGTTTGGGATTTGCAAGTCCATTACTTCCCTTCATTATTAATTCCAAACGGTAGTTTAGTACTTACAAATGGTGTGTTTAAAGTTTGAGGCCCATACGTCATGAATTTATTGTTTTATGACAAAAACAAATAACGATATGTTACCTGAATATTGTTCTTTCCGCGAGTTTAATTTTTGCTCAAATTGCAAATCGCGGTTACATGTACGTTCGGATGACCAGCGGACCACACTGATTGGTTAAACTGCTAAACTCCGCGCGACCTTTGGCTAACGGCTGATCGGACAATTTTGGAACGGCCCGTGCACGTTAACGTTAATTTTGAAGTTTAAACACCCAGATTTTCACCAAAACTACGTATTCTACCCAAAGGTCCTAAGACAGGTGTTTATTAATACTAATCTTCACATTGTGAACGATTTGAGCTGATTTCATTCATTTTGCCGATTTCTGACATGCAAATCCTATACTCTGTCTTTAACGATTTTCATTTCATGATCAAGCGTGTAAAATCTAACGTCAGTTTGCAATAATGGTTAAAATCCGTTAAAAGGACCAACAGTTCGTTTTTCGTTTATATTTATTTTATTTGGTTGTCTCCCCGTGTTCATTTATCAGTCTCAATTATCCAAATTTGAATGGGTTTAATAATGATATTGATAAAGAACTAGTTGTAATTCTTCTTCTTTTATCTAATGCCTGTATCAAATATATCTTTCTTTGTAATTTTTATGTAAAAAAAAACTATTATTTGTGTACTAGCTGTATATTTGAATGCATAAATACAAAATATAATGTTAAAAACCTGGATTTAACACGTTTTAAAACAGAGTACTTTGATATCAATATTACTGAAATCATTTTAGTTAATTCGTTTAATGTGTGGTTTATTACCAGTCATATCATATTGTAAAGCAATCAAAAGACAAAACTTTACACCTTTTAGAGACACGAATAAATGTATGGTGCAAATACATTAATTGAGTAGTTGAAGTACAGTATACACCACAAAGGACAAACATGTTAGCAAACCTCTAATAGAAGAAGAAGCTTAGGAACGTACAAAATATCTCAAAATAGCACGTTTATAAATAATTAAACTAAACACTACACAAACAGTTTCCCTTTGTCAAAATACCATAACTCTTTAAAGAAATGGTTTTCAGCAAAATAACAAAATAACAAAATATGGTAGTCGGTTTGTGTAACTATCGTTTGCGAAACTTACAAATTTGGAAAATTGTGTTTGAACACGTTTTAAAAATACAATGAATGGAATTACATATGGGACAGAACTGAATTCAGCACGATACGAAAAGCAAACGCTCAAGAGTTTGTGTTAAATCATTATGCCGTATGCAATTTACAGCACATTAAATGGCGCTTACGTCATGCACATCTTGATCTGATTGGATGGAAATGGTTTGACACGGTGTGCAATTTGATTTATAAATGGAACTGGGATTCAAGCCATGTCAGGGTTGGGCATGTAAATGTATGTTTTTTTACTCTTGATTAAAGGGATTGGTTGGGAAAAAATTGGTAATCTCTAATTTACTTTGTTTATTTATTTATCTATTGCGTTTGAAATTCAACCGATGCATGGATGATCAACACGTAGCTCTGCCACCAAATTTCTTTGTTTGATTTCGCATAAATCGGCATCGCAGATCAATTCCCATTTTTCCACTCAATAACTGCATGTTAATTATACAATATATCTTTCTAATACTTTGTTCAAAACAAAGCCTCATGGGTATCCGCAGTCGCTTTCAATATTGACATTCTTTATTACCTTGCGAAGTATTGGTATATTATTACAGCACGATAACTGCTGAAAACTAAGCTGACACGTTCTTGCTTCTTTTGCCTTTCTTTGCAATTCATGTAGCAGCACGAGTGCAATTTAATAAATTGCAAATAAAATCTACCCAAATATTAGCGTCGATATCAACGTTTACAATGTAATTCGAAACCGGATCGTTGAGAAGATTTGTTGAAATCTGTGTAACGGAAGACAGGTTCTTCTTCATTACATATAAATGACAAAATTGTACTCCTGATGTTACAAGTTTAAATCAATATTATCACGGTTTTAGGTAGCACCAATATTAACAGTACAAAAACAAACCGATTGGGTGAATTATTATCGGATGAAAAAGATTTGAATAACACACCTATAATATTTTTAGAAATGCCGCTGTTTATCATCAGAGATAATCATTATCTTGACAGTATTCATGGTAATGGGGATTTATTTTCTGTAAAAAATATAATATGGAAAATGTTTGGTGATATGCAGTAGTGTAATAGCGTATCGTTTTTGTCAAATAAAAGTAATTCAATACCGAGAAAACAGATTTTGACCCCAAACAGCTATTTCCAAACACCGCTCAAGTTTAATATTCATAACACTGTTTTTACTCGTCGGAGTTATATATTTCAGTGATTTCATTAAATCATTTGAATGCAATTGAATCTCAAATTGTTCAAATTTCGGTATCTTCAGAACAATTTTGACAAATGAAAACATTCCGATACAATAACAATTTATCACAATAGTTTATTGGTATAGTTACAAATTCTTGTTACATGTACATGAACGAATAAGCACTTATAATATCACATTGTACATGTTTACATGAGATACCGGACACCCCTATCATAAGACGAGCTAGATTGTAGGTAGAGGCCTCAAAAAGAAAAAAAATAACCGTCTGTGTATGGAGTAGAATTAGAATAGAGATTTATTCAGATTTATTGTTAAAACATTTATTCAGGGAATCCAGTAAATTGTTTTTGAAATAGCAAAATATATGTCTTTATTAATCCATCTATTTGACATGCCTTTTGGTTTCATCCTCAGGAACTTTAACAGTGGAGCAAGGTCATGTATGGCAGCCGTCATGTTTCTTGGGTACTGGATTGCTTTGGCCGCAATCACTCAAAGCCGCGTCCATGCTGTAACATTGATTCCATCTGTGAATGATGATGACAGCACAAAGGAAACAGAAGCTGTAACATTTCCAGTCTCTTACTATGATCTAGAGGTTGGTTCGCATGATGGTCAAGCAGACCTTCCTCACGATAACCTAACTACAGGACTATCATTACAATATGGCATCAATGTAAGCCAATTCATAATGGCAACATCGAGTTATACAAGTCAGTTCAACGTTACAACAATGGTCTTCCTTGCAGCATGGTCCTGGGTACCTATCACATGGTCCTGGTGGACCATCCTGCAGCTAGTTTCGTCTGTTGGAGGAATCGTTGGAAACTTTTTGGTCATCGTTGTCATCTTCCGACGTAATGCTATTCGTCGCTCCACGGATACACTCATCGGCGCGTTGGGTGTAGCGGACATGATGACGTCACTCTTTCTTATTCCTGTTCCAACGGTCAGCCGTGTACCGCCCACATGGCTTGGGGAGTTGTACTGTAAAGTGGTCTTTACTTCGGCGTTCATGTGGAGCTTCGTCGTGTCCTCAATTCTCACACTCACGACCCTTTCTGTCGAGAGATACATCGCCATTTTGTATCCCCTTCGTTTCAAGATTCTCTTCAGTCACCGACGCACTCTATCGTGCATTGCCATTCTCTGGACCATTGCTTTCCTCGAGAACTCCTACTGGTACGTCATAACCTTCGTTGATGAAACAAACCGCAAATGTACAACCGAGTACCCTTCAACAGAATACCAAAAATTCATTGGCTTTACATTGTTTCTCCTCGAGTTTGTTTTCCCCGTCACGACCATGCTCGTAACCCAAGGCTTAATCGCCCGCGCACTACACAAGGAGTCGTCGCGATTTCGAAGAGAGTCCTCTAAAACCGATCTTTCAAACCGGACATTCCGTCTCCTTGAGGCAAGGAGACGCGTTATCAAGATGCTGTTTATGGTTGTTCTGATATACATCATTTGTTGGAGTCCAGCCCAAGTAGCATATTTGGCCTACAATCTGGGGCTACTGAGTCCGTCATATCAATTCGGTCCAGTGTATAGCGCCTTTACTGTCTTGGCCTTTTACAATTCGTGTGCAAATCCTATAATCTACACCGTACGCAATCCCCAATTCAGATCTG
Organism: Eucidaris tribuloides; assembly: GCA_001188425.1. Classification (NCBI taxonomy): domain Eukaryota; kingdom Metazoa; phylum Echinodermata; class Echinoidea; order Cidaroida; family Cidaridae; genus Eucidaris; species Eucidaris tribuloides. The sequence goes on from JZLH01S0104439.1 coordinate 134,698, forward strand.
CGATCAAAAACATTTTTATTGGTTCCAAGTCCAGTAATCTCCCGGTGTTTGGACATAAACCCGACGTGAAACACGATATACTGGCCGAATTGCGAAAGACCGATCACACCATGACAACTGGAAATACTTCTAAAACACAAACGGAGGAAGTGTGAAAAAAAAGATATGCTTATTGAAGCTTTTCAACGTGCAGTGTTCTGGGTATTTCAAATATAATTAGGGTGTACGACATATTATATTGCCTGAACTATAATCATATTGCCCGAGTGGAAGACGAGGGCAATATGCGTCTTATCTCCCGAAAGCAAGTGCCAATAAATATTATTATTATTATCCATATCAGATATCCAGCGCAAAAACGAAATTTAATAAAAAACATTGATGTTTTGATTATTGGTCAAAACAACAAATTTACTTACCAAAATTCCACATGTAATCTATCGTATCATTTTCTTTCATAAATGTATGATTTACTATGTATTGTGTTAAAGGTTTTCTGAATATTTCTGTATAAATTTGAAACTTTACTTTGTGCTAATTTTGTTATTGTTATGAAAGAAATATTAAATGCAGACAAATATAACTTATTCATATATAATATATATATATACATATATATTATATATATATATATATATATATATATATATATATATATATATATATATATATATATATATAATATATATATATGTGTGTGTGTGTGTGTGTGTGTGTGTTTTATTCCTTTCAGATTTCTTTTGACATTTATGACATAAGTGGTTACGCTTTATAGGATTCTTGAAATGAATTAAGCTCAAATGCAGAATAAGCCCAAACAGATTTATTAGTTTTATTCAGATTGAATTTGAGGGTACAAGGAAAGGACAGTTTCGGGTTTGTACTAGTATACGATATCAATAAAGGGATACAGAGAGTGAAGGGTGCAGTTTGACCTCTTTTGAGGAATACTCGGTTACGATATGCAAAGCTGTTGTTGGGGTACAGTCAGACTTGGATGACAATGGAGCACTTAGGAATGGCCACTGTTATTCATTCCCAAGTAACAAAAACTCCCTTGCATCCCCCCCCCCGCGACAAAGCAAGAAAAAATAAGGAAAATACACTGTTAGGAATAAAGGACAATTTTTTTATCACTTTTTATAGTAATTTTTGCATTGACTTTAGTACAGCAGGTTATAGTCTTATGTAGTTTAAAGTTATAGGCTAACATTATCGAGCTTCAAATTAAAAAATTGTCAAACTCTGCTATCTGAGCTACATAGTAGAGTTTGAATGGAAAAATAAACACCATATAAATACAAAAGTTTCGAAATGTATGCTGCCACTGGCAAGATATGAACGAATAAACAATTATCACTCGGGGCGAGTAAATAATAGCCTAGATCCACACACGGCAAGTCTATGAGAGGAAATGGGCAAGTGAATCCGGTCAACTTACGATTATCACTTTTTTAAAGCACTAAATAATCATTTTGAAATCCTAATTTTTTCAGGTCTTCATTTTTAGACCTTATCAAAGACACTGGGAGCGTGGAGGATTATGTAGCTCGCATTTTTTTCTTTACTTTAGTAAATGTTAACCAGTACCTTTAACCAAAATAAACAACCTGCCAAGTGAAACAGACAGAACAGAAACCAATACTATCCTGGTTTACGACCTTTCATGTTAAGAGCTTCCAACTATAACCACGTTTTATTTTACTTCGTCATTCTACTATTAGCATACGTGGTAAACTACTATCATTGATATAATCATTTTCTATATCTCTGCCTGGCCTTCAATGGCAACTACTTCTCGTTTTTCTAATTAAATTACTGGTGAAATTCTAGCTATTATATTAAAAAATGAAATATCTATATCGCTATTGAGTAAATACATTTAAATGCATACAGACTGCATATTAAAACACTGCCAAGCAATTACTGGGTTACACACGAACCAGTTGCATAAGATACAAATGAATACAATAGAGTGTTGAAACATCTAGATTGTTATAATACAGCGGAAATCATCCTGTTATTTTTGTTTGTAATTAAGTACTATCATTTATATTGCCTGCAATAGCTCAGGATCTAAATCTGACTATCAAGGTCGACCTACAATATTCTTTGCCACTTGAAGATTCGCAGACATGCGAGTAAGCATGCAAGTCAGGGAGATTAAGTGGTAGTAATTATTACTTTACAATAAACTGATTTATTACTGATGTATTTGATTTTTCTTTAGTTTTTACTCTAGATTTGATTCTAATTGATCACATAGGTTATTTATGTTTTTTAAATAACAATGTGAAGCGTGAAGTACCTCACCATAATCTAGATTGTTATAATACAGCGGAAATCATCCTGTTATTTTTGTTTGTAATTAAGCTAATTAAGTACTATCATTTATAATGCCTGCAATAGCTCAGGATCTATAACATGTAGCTATCTATTTCATTCAAATTTTTACACATTTGTGTTAACCCCGTTCTTGATAATTGTGGTATTATTCACGGTGATTGTCGGACAGTATATTTTACTGAAAAATCTGACTTCAAGGTCGACCTACAATATTTTTTGCACTTGAAGATTCGCAGACATGCGAGTAAGCATGCAAGTCAGGGAAGATTAAGTCGGTAGTATATTACTTTACAATAAACTGATTTATTACTGATTTATTTGATTTTTATTTAGTTTTTACTCTAGATTTGATCTTATTGATCAGATAGGTTATTTATGTTTTAAATAACAATGTGAAGCGTGAAGTACCTCACCATAATTCTACAAAAATTACTAACCACATAAAAATTATTATCGCTTGGTTAGTTATGATTATCAATAAAAATATGAAGCATGAATTACTGCACCCTACTCTACAAAATTACTAACTTCTAGCTTAACTTAATGTATAGAACAAGACACTTTGTTGATTAGTGTGATTATATAAAAGTTATCGATGCATATGTATGTTTGTATGTATTATTGTACATAACAATATCATAGATTTACGTAATTTTATACACATGGTGCACAGATAATGCAACACTGTCAAATATGTTTATCCAAGGTAAAAACGTGGGATCCGAATTAAGCCAAGATTTATACGATATACATAGGTAGAAATTTATTAACGCAAATATTTATTGACTTGCCATTTTAATAAATTACGTTTAAACAGAAATAAAATAAAAATATTAGTATGAGTATGGATTTTGCCCCCCCCCCCAAAAAAAAAGTATTTAGACTTATTGCTAAAGTTATAATTTCATGCGTTTATATTTGTTTATTGCACATCGAGTGGATATGATTAAACTTTGGTTTTGTTTTGAACAAACGAGGTTAATTCTAACGTAACTTATATAAATCAAATGGTTAAAATATGTGAATGTATCGTAAACAGTTGACTGTGTGTTTCAATAACCTTATAAACAAAATAAAACAAGTTGTGTTATGGCATGTATATCTCTTTTTTCATCCAGTGCGCTAACAATAATATATTAGTAAACTAATACGCACTTATGTATAATTTAACCTTTAAAAGTATAAATATAAAACATGCAGACCTCTAAAAGCAAACAAACCAATGAAAACGAAACACACGCCAAAAAGTTAATGTTCAAGATTAACGTTTAGTAAAATAAACACAACACATCTTTTATTCACATTTAATGAATTGCACTGGTAAAAAAAAAAAAAAAAACGTGATTCAACCAAAAATACTTCGAGTAGCCGATAGGAGTACCACTCACTGCGATTAAAATATAATTAACCATGACTCATTGGAAATACTCGTGCACTTTTCTTTGTAATGCTCACGAATAATGTGATAAACGTCTTTTGAATGGTAAAAATTCTCATTTTGGTAAATATCCCCACGACCTCGGATACGATATAAAGATAGGAAGAAGCATTAGGGTTCGTTTGAGAGTCTCCTTTATAAAAGAAGGCTTGTTCTTTTAATATGCTAAGCAAAATACTGAAATTCATCACTCTGAGCTCCGACAAGACAGTGTATCATTACACATAGACGAACTGTCTGCACGTGTACACGGAAACTATTGTTGTATCACATTGTGGACGTGTAAAGTGAAAGGTGAGTACTTTTCAGAAAACAATGTGATTTGATGATGATAATGATGATGTGGTGTGTGGTATGATGATGATGAGGTGTGATGATGATGATGATGAGATGATGATTACTACGTGGTTATAATGATGATATAATAATTGGATTGTGTGATGATGGTCATTATGATTAATATTATGGTGATGATAATGTTGATGCCAGCGAAAAAATGATACTGGTGGCCATAATAATGATGATGATGATGATGTTGGGGGGTACTGCTGCTGCTGCTGCTGCCTGCTGATAATGATGAATTATGATGGGTGTGGTGATTTATTTCATGGTCTAAGAATTAACTCCCGTTTGTTTAAACTTTTTGGAGTGTCTGTGATGGAATGATACTTCAGAGTAATCAAAACGCAACGACGGCGACAAAAGCAACAACAAAGAGCAGGAATAAATGACACGTTGTTTTAATACTTGAGAAGTGTTTTTTTATTCTGTTACTTTTGGTCGATGTCTACTTAATACTCAAACGATTTCAGCCTACTGTTTAATAAAGCATTATGTGTACTTGGGTAACACATTGAAAACTTAAAATACAATAATTTTGTAATGTGTAACAAAAGTATATAACACATCGAACCTCAGAAGCAAATGAACCCAAAATACTGTACAAAACAAAATAAAATTATTTGACTAAATATTTGATAGCTGCTAGGGTGCGTGCACAAGAAAAACAGCTATTCATGGAAAACGCTTTTGACTAGCTGCTGAATTGAACAAATACCCCATGGAGAATGACAAAATAAATGCGTGAAGTTACTTATAGCAGACACTACATGTACCAATCTTGTTAGTCATAAACAGTAACAGAAAGTATTGCCCACTCCCCCCCCTCCACCACAAGAAAAGCGTGCATTATGTATCTTTTTCTCTCTTCTTCTAAATAGTTTTTCTTAAATTGAACTTACATCATTGAAGCTTCTGGAATATTGTCGCAATTCTCTGTAAAATAAATGGATCCAATAAAATTTATGAAACATATGAGGGTATATAAATAGAATTAAAATACATGTAACCTTGAAGAAATAAACGGAAATAAGAAATATGTTCACAAAATACTTGACTAATAATAAGCTGACAAAAAATCCTCGCTGAGGTGTGTTATCCAAGTGAGGGTCGGATTGATTACGCTATAAAGATTACTTTGAGTACTTGGCAACAAACAAACATTTTAATATCATCTGTTTTCAATTCTACAAACAAATGCTATTTCGAAAGTTACTCTTAGTAGAAGAAAGTAATTGAAAACAACAGAACATCTGCTGACAAGGTTTTATACATACACCATAATTTGGACAGTGTAAATTATATTGAAACACAAGCGGTACGGCGCACCTGGTAGAAACTTCACTCTGTTTAAACAGCATCCGTGCAACTATTATAACATTCATTGTAGACTAATTTCATTTATAATGGCAAATATGATATGCACTTACATGGAAACCAACAAAATGGGGAACTCTGGTGACAGATTTTCCACTTCATCGAGTAGTCCAAGTATCGTTAATTTTAGAGTTAGTGGCTTCCATTACCTTTGTTCCAGGCATAATTACTCAACGATTAGTTTCTATGCCACTAACCTTAAC